>JADRCD010206915.1:0-11101 GCA_019843815.1 Montemys delectorum
AAAAAAAAATACTGTTTAATTGATTGTTTTATATCAAACAACTTTTATACCACTCATTTTTATTGTTATAATATTTTATAAATTTTAAAGAATATGACAAAATAAATAAAAGTTATTGCAGGTATTGAAGAGGGGGTCTCTGGGAGGTGTTGGGGTACAAAAAGGAAAGAAGAATGTGGTGTAATTCTATGTGCTTAAAAAATGTTTTGAAATGTTAACAAATCCAGATAAACTGAAATTATGTCTCTTCTCTCATCATAACTTCAATCAATTAAAAATATATATAAGTGAAAAATGTGGTTAATGTTTTATATGCAATAATTGCATTGCAGTTGCATCTTAAACAGGTTCCCTTGTAGAGGCTTCATCTTTTGTCATCATTTCAAAATGATTCCTTTGAGAGAAGTGGAGAAGACTGCAAACAAAAACAAGTTAACTATGAGAGAACTCTTCATAGGAATGCCAGGAAACTCATGGAAGAAAAAGCTTTTTTGATTTTATCAAAATTAACTTTCAGGATAATTTGAAAATTTCAGTGATAGCAAAACATTGAACAACTAGCCAAAGGGGACAGATTTGTGCTGATAAAAGTGTTCCTCTTACAATCATTCTAAGAGAAAAATGGTTCCTCCTGAAATGCAGGAAATGAAATGGGAGGTCTATCACATTCTGTCTAAACTTTACTCAAAAATCCATAAGGCCATGGGTCTTTAAATGGTAAATACGATAACTTTTCATGAAGCAAAAGCTCTCCTACAAAATAAACAACTCAAGCATCTTTACTGCACATTTACCACAAAGGCAAAATCTAATTCAAAACTCTATGAAAAAATGTTAGAGTACATCACTGGCCCTCTTCTCACTGGGTACCACATGATTCTGTGCTATTTTTACAGGAACATAATTTGCCAAGTAGAAAAATATTTTATGTGCTATAAATGATCCAGAGCTTTTATTAAACGAGCAATGATCCCTACACGGACCTGTTTTGCTCTCAGAATATGAATCACAAGCATCTTGTTCGCCTCTTCAAACTCGGTCTGCTCCACTGGAGGAAAGCATGTTTTTAGAGAGCGTCAAAGCTTCTGAGAGTCCGTGGTCAGAACTATAGCCAGCCATGCTCATACCCGCTTCCAGATCAGCACACAGACCATAATGGAGCTTGCCCAGTAATCTCCTGGAAAACCTGCAGTGAGCTTGTTGCAGTAGCCGCTGCCAATTGTCATCTCTTAAGTTTGGAAATAAATGTCCTGCTTAGGTGTAGGGACAGACCTGTTCTTGGCAGGAACTAGTCTAGTAAGCAGATGAACCAGGGTCAAATGGAACAAGCAAGAAGCCATCTGAGAACAATGTTGTGCTCACCCTAAATGAACACCATAAAAGCCCATGGGATGCACTCGTCTTGAAATGTGGGTTGTAAGCTGAAACGGAAGTATACCGCAATGGCCAAAGCGTCCCTCAGCCTCTGGACTGGAGTCCAGAAAACAGAATCAAATTCCATCCATTTACCATCCTCCGTACTCAAGCATGTGTGCGTATTCAGTACCACCAATGACCTCATATGACGATGCATGGAAAGTCATTTCAGCATAAAGATGACCAGAGACTGAAAATACTCTGAATCCATTTCAGAAGCATGTGAAGTTAGGAACCACATTTGGCAAATAAGGAAAATAAATCTTAACAACCTGCCTCTTCCAGGGAGAGTAAGTAAATGAGGAGGAACATGCTTTCTGAGGCTTAGTTCTTTCCAACCTATTGCCAGACTCTCTACTTCGGCAATGAAAACATGGATACCACCGATTACCTGTCTCTGCAACTCTACCTTCTGTTGCTTATGTTGGCTAAATCACAAAAGAAAGTATAGAACTTCAAACTCACACACATTCAATATTCAATTTTTACTTCCCAACCACAGTTTCCCTCCCTCTTCCCCCACGCCCAGGGTCCCCCAACCAATCCCCAATCCACTCCTCTGTTTCTCTTCAGAAAAGACTGCTATGGATAGCCACCGACCATGGCATTATCAAGTAAGACTAGGCACGTCCCCTCAACCTGGACTCCTAGGAGCTCACAGAGACTAAACCAACAACCAGGGAGACTGCAGAGAACTTGACCTAGGCCCTCTGTATTTCTGTTACAGTTGTGTAGCTTGGTGTTCCTTGGAACTCCTAACAGCAGGAGCAGGGGATGTCTCTGACTCTGTTGCCTGCTTTAGGGACCCTTGTCTACTACTGGGCCGCCTCATCCAGTTTTTATTTAAACACTAATACCTATGATCTGGTCTCATCCTCGGCAAAAAGCCTCCATTTTAAGGCCACCCTCTGCTCGCAGGGATTCAGCTGTGTCCTGAATATCCCCATTGTGACTGGCCCTAATAATTCCCAGAAATGCATCATCTACTCCGTGAACCAGCACACTGTAAAACTGTTGTTTTCACATTTCCCACAATAAAATCCAGATAATAAATCTGGTTTCTGTTATATTTTTTAATGGTGGAAATGTGCTTATGATTTTAAGCTAACAGTGTCAGTCGGAAGGAAGGATAGATAATACATAGTAGGCAACAGATTCAGGACTGCCTGTCTGAAAAGGAACTGCAGAACACTAGCATGGTAAAATTCCATATAGAAAAGTAACCCAGAAAGTGGCATGTACGGTTTCAGCTAATGGGACCTTCCTTATCTGAAAGCACTTCAAATCAATAATCGCAACCAATTATCCTGCAAGTTCAAAGGTCACGGCACGAACACTGCTGAAGAGGATGAAGAGCGTAGACATTCTCTTCCTGGGATGTAGTTTTAACATTTCCCTAGGAAGAGGCTTGTGGGGTTTTAAAGCCTTCCTGCATAAAAGGCACAGTTCCTCTTCTCTCTTTGAGAACTACAAGTAACATCTCACATAAAGCAGTGTGTAGACAGTGCAAAATAACTGCTGATAACTGTACTTAGGAACTAGGATTGAAGCATGAGGCCTACTTTGCAAGATGTAAATAGAATTTGGAAGACTTGTGCCTAATTCAGTCACTCTTGCTCATGTTTATTCTTTGACCCAAAGTTGGTGATATCGGTTGATTTTCTTCAAGATGGTGCTGAAATTTGGCTTCAAAAATCATTTTCTACACCACAACTCTCCATTAATCATAGTTTCCTACATCAGCATTTGCTGTATAGTTTTTTATATTTATATCAACATAGGATACAAAATAGAAACTCATTAACTTGATAGGACATATTTATTTTATGCATTATGGGAAACACTATATTTTATTGCCATTCCTACAATAAATACTGAGAAAAGGAGAATATAAATTACTGGTACTGAGATGTACCTCAGTGTAGGGCACCAATTTACCATGTAAAAAAGTCCCGGATTCCACCTCAGCACTAAATATGTGTGCGGGTGTGTGTGCACGTGCGCGCACGCACATGTGTGTGTGTGTGTGTGTGTGTGTGTGTGTGCGCGCACAAGTGTGTATGTGTGTGTTGTGTATATATATGTATATATACATATGTATATAATTTTATATATATAATTTCATTTTTAGTTGTAGTAAATTACACATATAGATATATACATACATATATATGGTATAACAAAGAAAAAATATATACAAGCAAATAAATATTATGAGTGATAATATAGAAAATTATCAACTAAACATAAAGAAAACACTAAAGGTTAAAGCAATTCTAAGTGCATAAGCAAACATTTTTTTCTAGTGATCAAACATACTTGAGGCAGAATTTCAGGCAGCTGATAAGCAAGAAAGGTCACCTTTCCAAGGCAGGCCAGTTAGGATGATCAGTCCTGAGTTTTCAGTGCTGTGAACATAAATTACACACAATATTTTCATGATGCCATCATCCTAATTAAGGAATTTGATTAACTTAGTTTGTTTAACTTTACAATCTATTTCTTAAAAAAGGAAACACAAGTATTGACAAAAGTCACATAGATATTTTTAATTCCAAGAGGGTTTTGACAAAATTATAGGCAAATAGGCAGCACCTGAATTGTGGGCTATAAATAAGGCATGAGAAAACTCCAAGGAAAAACAGTGGGACTTTCTTCTGACTCTCCCATTCTCAGTACAAAGAACCAAAGGAGCAACAGACTCATAATTATACTCATTGTACATGTGCCACAAAGAGTGTGTATTAAGGAAAATTTCACGATTACAGTTAATATTAAGACAGCCTTATTTATTTAAATATGTGGATAAATTGCACCCCTCCTATGGGTCCACCAAACAGAAGATATTTAAAGAAAGGGGAACTCAGCACTTAAGAGCTGTCCCATAGAGGCAGGCAGATCTCTGAGTTCGAGACCATCCTAATCTACCGAGTGAGTTCCAGGACAACCAGGGCTAAACAGAGAAACTCTGTCTTGGAAAAGAAAAAAAAAAAGAGCTATCCCATGTGGACTCTACCCACATTCAGTGTGTGACCTTTCAGCCATCTATCTCATCTGTTCCTTCTCAAGTCTTTCAAATGAGAAAAGCAGGGACATTCATTCCTGGCTGCCTAGCAGGATGGTTATAAACATCAAATGAAACAATGAATATTTATGTACTTCATAAAGTATGAAATGCCTGCCCAAAATGAAGTGCTATTTTTATTGTGTGTGCTGAATGAGAAAGGAAAGTCTGAGGTTTGCAGCTAATTGTCTTTACCATATGAAACACATGTTGTAATAATTATGCTTTTGTGTGGATTTCTTTTCTTTAGAATTATTAAACGATGGATACTATTGTTCTGAAAATCATTAAACTGAAATTTTTTCCACTGCTCACAACCACAAATATCTGTCCATCAACCAAAACTGGATGTTGAACTCCTAAATTGTGTTGAGAGAAGCCAAGAGTCCTCAATGCATGAGCCATTAAAATGTTCTACCATTTCGAATTGGTTCCCAGTTGTCTGGGAAAAAATCATGAGCTTATTTTCAAGCAATTATTTTATTCTAATCTTCTATATAATTTCTCATTGATTCTGGAAATTTCTGCGAAACTATGTCAATGATGAATTTCATTGCATGGGATTACCTTTATCATTAGAAATGATGTTCATTGGAATAAAAATGAAGCACTAAGATGTCCGTGGGCAAAATATGTCTGCCATACTTGTTTCTCAGCTAGATTTCAAGTGGCATATACACATCCAGAAGGCAAGAGGAACAATGGAAATAATGAAGAACACATTAAAACTTCTAATGACTATTGTCCAAACGTTGCTGATAAAACTGTGACTACTGAATGTTTGAACTCCTGAGAAATGTTACAAGTAAGTTGACAACTACACCTACATTGCAGGGAGTGTGCTTGCTCTAAAAATTTTCATCACAAGCCAGGCGGTGGTGGCGCACACCTTTAATCCCAGCACTTGGGAGGCAGAGGCAGGTGGATTTCTGAGTTCGAAGCCAGCCTGGTCTACAGACTGAGTTCCAGGACAGCCAAGGCTACAACAGAGAAACCCTGTCTCAAAAAAAAATTTTTTTTTTCATCGGTACTGGTAAGAATACAAATCAATACTGTTGGAGAATCACCAACCTAGAGAACAAGAAACATTTTCAAGTTAGTTGTGTTCTCTCTGGAAGCACTTGGCACTCTGTGCACAACAGAATACTGCAGATTTCTGCACAGAAGCAGCATGAGGTAACATTAAGTAATAATAAGATGCCTGTAAATTACCCATACCTACCTAGCTCACTGAAAGTACCGAACAGAAGCTAGCTCTGCTGGATCACTCTGAAGAAACAGAAAATGAGCATCAATAGTTCACACAGCTTGATGATAATCAAGAGTTCGTGAGCACTAACCTAGCAAAGCTTAGAATCTAGAACTGTTCCTAGCAATCTATATTTTAAAAAATTCCTGATCTGTGGGAGTTGTTACTTCTTTGATGATTTCGTCTTTGTTGATTTCTAGACTCCTGTCTATTATACATTTGTATTCCGATATTGAGCGCATTGCATTGATTTGAAGTGTAACTCCTGGGAGGACACACAACTTATAAGCATCTCAGCTCTGTTCATACTTCCTGTCTGGGCTGTCGTGTTCCAAATATGATGATGATCTTTGGCCACACAACTTTTAGGAAATGGTTTTATTTCCTTACAATTTATTTACATGGAGCTGAATTTTTCACCTACAACAATGATTGTAGAGATAGTCCTCTCCAGTTTCACAGAGTTTAGAGCTTGGAGGAAAGGTACATAGTCAAGCCATCTTCACAAGGACTGTGCTAAGAATGATGTTGTGGGCATCCAGGAAATACAGAAATATAGTCCTGACATAGGTGAATTAAAAATTTTCTCAAAGGAACTTTTAAATAAACTGTCTTAAATATTATTAAGACTTGACCAGGTAAAGAAGGGTGACAAGTCCAAATAAGAAAAGCCCATTGACACCACAAAGAGCCCAGATATATCTAAAAATCTACCCTGTGATACATTTCTGAGAAGAAATCATGACATTGCTGACTATGGGCCTCCCTGAATTGTTGACACCCTGATACATACATTATAAGGTATTCCCCCTGGTGAGTGAGTTTATCATGAGTGGGATGAGAAGTAAGATAATGAAATATAATTTGATAATAAAAAATAATTTAGGACAATATTGGGGTTGAGAGACAAAAGAGAGACTACCCATAAAAGGACACTATCATCAAGTGTTAGGATCTGCAGGCAAATCTGAATTGGAGAAAGAAAAGATCCCCATTTTGTAGATGTCCCCTTTGTCATATATTTTTTTATTTCTATATATTAGACATTTGCTATAATCCTCCATCTTGAGAATACATATTTTACTTCTTTCCTCTAAATTTATTTATTTATTTATTTATTTATTTATTTATTTTAAAATTTTAAACAACTCCAAATATATTAACTGTATGATATTTTAAAATAATATATCACTATTAGTTTTTTAATGAGCATAAATACATAGTATTTTTGTTTGTTTGTTTTGTTTTTAATAGAGCTTAAAACCTTGGCTCTTACTATGTTACAAACACAAAATAAGAACAATGTTTAGACATTGGATTTCATTGTACTAAGGCTATACTTCAATGACCCTCACATCACCAAAGAATTTTACCTCCATAGTAGTTAAGCTAAGAGCTGACAGTTCTGCTGTACCAAGGAATGGATTGTAGGTATGATTTTTGGATACAGATTTCCTGGTATGGTCAAAGCTATTTGACTTGAGTGATTGCCTTCATTTTCAGCCCACAGGGAACAGGTTACATTCATTTAAGAAATAGTGTGTGTATCAAGATGGTCTATCCATGAAGTCATTCATCAACTGTTTCAATGAACAATGGTTCTGCTTGGAGGGTGGCACAGACATTAGGTGAGGGTAAGAATCTGGTTCATTGGCTGTGATGAGTTTGAAAAGCATTCATCTCAGAAAAAGAGTAACTTATAAAGTCCTCTTCTCCAAAATTCACATAATAATTATAACTATCAACCAAAGCATTCAGTCTCACTCTTTGTTGTTCCCTTACAAACCACCTCCCAAACTAATTGTCTATGTTTCTTTTGGCTGTATAAATAATTTTAAAATATGTAAGCTGTTCTGAAAACTATAGTATAGTATAAAAATATCAAAAAACCATCCTACTAATAGGGAGGCTGAGATAGGAGAAGCATGATTTCAAGACCATTATGTGGTACACAGCAAGACACTGTTAAATACAAACAAGCAGAAAGTGTATACGGATTGTAAAATATTGGACCTATTTCTCCAATTATGAAATTAGAGAGACCACTGGATGACAGCCAACAAATTTCTAACTCCTCTTTTTTGAATTTCAATCAATTAAGATATGTTGGCAATATTAATTTTCATATTAAGACATATTAAGGAAAGTGATTGTTACTTCCTGTTATTTTTGTTGTTAGAGGTGGAATTAGGTTTGAAAGAAAGATTACTTTCTTGCTTCTTCTAGGGTGTAGTTTTGCTCCTCTGACAGTGCAGGTACCCCGATCTATCAAACTAAGAGGTAAAAGAGCTCCACGCTCAGCTCACCAAATATGACCCAACTCATGCTTCCTGTTTACCTTCAAATTCATGGACTCTGTTTTCCCTAATTGTTAGTGTGTGTACTAAATATAATCTGTTTGTGTCTAAATATAATCTGTTGTTTGAATAATGTTACTTTTATGCCTGTTTTGAGGCTGACCATTGGCACTAGACAATCACTATTCCCTTCCCTGAGGCAGACCACCTTTCCTGCTCCTACCTTTCTTCAGGTTGCATAGAGTTCTTTGTAAAGGGTTAAGGCCTCAAATGCTTTTTCCCACCCAGTCTGACACGTTGGGTCCTATCCTCCTTGCTCAGCTTATGCTTGGGCATTTATTTTGATGAGATTTTATGGTATAGCTTCTGGTGTTACTAGAACACACACACACACACACACACACACACACAATAAACAAACAAACCACTCCCTGATCCTCTGGCTCTAACGATCTTCCTTCCCCTTTTCTCCAATGTTCCCTGAGCCTTAAATGCGGGATAGTTTTGTAGTTATCCATTGGGACTGGCCTCCACAACTCTGCATTTTGTTTCATTGTGGTCTTCTGTCATGGCCTTTGTTTCAAAGAGATGTTTCCATGAAAGGACAAAGACTACAATTATTTCCAAGTATAAAGACAAATAAATTATTGTTAGAGATTTTTCTGGGTTAGTAAATTAGTTGGTATAAACTCCCCTCCAATGACCATGACTGGAACTGAATAGTTAGCTTAGTTTCCAGGATCAAGCACGGTTTCCCTCTTGTTTAGTGGTTCTTAACACTAATTAGAGAACTGTTGGCTACTATCACTATATGCTGTACCCTTAGGAATATAGTGCCATGCTGGTCATTGCAGTTCCTAGGTGTTATATCTGGGTATGAGTGTTGGTTGTCTCTCTCCACTGAAAGCTTGCATGGTGCCTTCTGGTACCACAAAAGCTAGTCCTCAGGAAAGAGGCCTTCAGTTCAGTTCCAGAACAGGGGCCTCTGACCCCTCTGTGGGGGCTTCAGCACAAAGAACGTACTTGTCGCATCGGGTGAAGTAAACAAGGGCAGCATCTACAGCCTGTATGGTTTAGGATAATAACATTTCATATTATTATTTATTTTCATACCTTCATAAATCCAATACTGTGGCTAAACAGCATAATCAGTATTTTTCTCTTTAGACATTGTCAACAAATCACAGTAAAGTGCTTTTCAAATCTGAATGGCAAATGTCCACCTGCTTATTCCTGCAATGATATGATGATGATGACCCTCACCTTGTCTCCAACACCCTCAGGACCAATCTCACACCCTCACTCTTCCTCTTTCCCTTCAGTCATTGCTCTAAACCACTACACACATTTGTTTCATGACTGCATTCACTTCAGACACAGCTTCTATTTCTCTTGGAGCTCCTTAGCTGCTATATGACAAACTTCTGTCACTTTCTAAACCATGGCGATCCACACACAAACCCACAGTGTGCCAATGCAGGAAAGGCGAAAGAAGAGCATGAATGCCAGACTCTCTCATGGCTCAGTTGGACAGTTCTGAAGTCACACACAGTTCTTCAAGAATGCCTGGCAGCTTGAGCTCACATAAGCACATATCACACAGTAAGGATTCACATCATCAGGTGGATTTGGAATAGCCTCCTGTCATTCTCTGGTTCACCCTTTCCTGGTCCTTTTCATGATCACTAACTGTAAGCTGCCCCTCAGCTTTAGGGAGTAGAATGGCTAAAATGACCTGGGGAAATGACCAAAGACAGAAGAAATGGGCTACAGAAGTACACTGTTACTTAATAAATGTAAACAATCAGAAAAGCCATTACTATTTTTTTAAAACTTTTATTGGATTATGATGAGAAAAGTTACATGATTTCAATTTATCTGAATTTGTTAACATTTAAAAACATATTTTAAGTAAATAGAATTAAATCACATTCTTGTTTCCCTTTTGTACCCCCACTCCTCCCAGAGACCCCCCATTCAATACCTACAATATTTTTGTCACATTCCTTAAAATTGATAAAATATTATAACAATACAAATAAGTATTATGAAAGTTGTTTGATATAAAACAACAATCAATTTAACAGTCTTATGTAGATGCTCTTCTACAGCAATAGTGAAAATACATTGTTCTCAATATAAATTTTAAATAGCTCCAAACATATTAACTGTATACTTCAAAATAATACATCACTACTGGTATTTTCCTAAATGAACATAGATATGTAAAGTCTTTTTGTTTGTTTTGTATTTAGTAGAGTTTAAAATCTTGGCTCTTACTGTGGTAAAAGCCCAAAATAAAAAAAAATTTTAGACATTGGATTTCATTGTAATAAGGCTGTACTTCAATGACCCTCACATCACCAAAGGATTTTACCTCCCTAGTAGCTAAGCTGAGAGTTGATAGTTCTGTTGCACCAAGAAATGAATTGTAGGCACGATTTTTGGATGCAGACTTCCTGCTATGGTCAAAACTATTTGACTTGAGTGAGTAACTTTATTCTCAGCCCACAGAGGACAGGTTACATTCATTTAAGAAATGGTGTGTTTATTAAGATGGTCTATCCATAAAGTCATTGACCAACTGATTGAATGAACAATGGTTCTGCTTGGAGGGTGGCACGGACATTGGGTGAGGGTAAGAATCTGGTTCATTGGCTGTGATAATTTGGAAAAGCATTCATCTCAAAGAAAGAGTAACTTATAAAGTCCTGTTCTTCAAACTTGATACAAGAGTTACAAATGTCAGGCAAAGCATTCAGTCTCACTCTTTGTTGTTCTCTTCCAAGCCCCTTCCCAATTTAATTGTCTATGTTTCTTTTGGGTATATAAATACTTTTGAAATATATAAGCTGTTCTGAAAACCATAGTATAGTGTAAAGACATGAAATAAACAATACTACTAATAGAGAGGCTGAGATAGGAGAAGCTAGATTTCAAGACCATTATGTTCTACACAGCAAGACACTCACAAACAAACAAGCTGAAAGTGCATATAGATTGTACAATGTTGGACCTATTTCTCCAATTACCAAGTTAGAGAGACCATTGGATGACAATCAATAAATTTCTAAT
>JADRCD010206916.1:0-14025 GCA_019843815.1 Montemys delectorum
ATCCTACCTTAGCCTCTTACATCTCACGTTTCAGGACTCTTTCTGCAGAGCAGAACACTAACAGGGAGGGAAAAGGCTCCTATCACCCACTTTGCTTTGTGTGTGTGTGTGTGTGTGTGTGTGTGTGTGTGTGTGTGTGTGTGTGTGACATATGAAGGCCAAAGGAGGATGTTATATCTCCTTCTCTATGTCTCTCCACCTCAGTTTTGAGTCATGGTCTCTCACTGAATTTGTGTACATGTGTATTTTGAAGGTGTGAGTTTCTACCTACTCTTTGTCAATGTATGACTCTGGGCATCTGGAACTGTGAGAGGGTACGCCTCCAGAGTCTGATTGTATCGGTCCGCTTTTCATACTGTAACAAAACGCCTGAGTTAAGGCTTCTTGACAGTGGAAAAGGTTTATCTTGGGTGGTGGGCTCAGTCTGTGGTCACACGGCCCAGTGCTCCAGGTCTCTGGCAGCATGCTGGATGTGGCTGAGGAGGCCTGCCCACTTCGTAGTGGCTGGGAAGCAAGATGAGACAAAAAGTCTGGGATGTGAATATCCCAGTGACCTTTATTTCCTGTGACCTCCTGAAGGTTTCACCTCTGCCCCAGTAGCACTATAGGCACGGGCAACACCTTTAACAGATAGCCCTCGGGGACATTGAACATCTGAGCCAGAACACTATCTGTACTCGTGTCTCAGAGTGTGGAGTATCTGTGCAGGGCTTGTGTGTACACGTGTGTATGCATGTGACTTGGTATGTGTAGGTTGGTTGTCTCTGTGTGGATGTGTATTCAGCTGTATTTTGTATGTGAGCTGACATAACCATCCTGAGAGGACTGATGAGATCTTAAGGAGACACAGTGTCCTTCCTCTGGGCTCTGAGACCGTTGAGACAGTGGACCCCAGGAAATTGGAATTTACCCAGGAATCTTATGCTGGAGAAGGAAAAGACTGATGCCTGGAGCCACACAGAGGGGGTAACGTGTCCTGGAAAGAGATTCCACAGAATTCTGATAACCGCAGACCACCTTGCCGAGTCTGGAACCGAGGCAGCAATGATGGTCAGGACACACCGTGACCAGGTCTGCGTAGCTATACACACGTCTTGCCTTCTGTTTTAACCTCAGCATTATGACCGGAAGACAGACTGATGCCGACAGGGTGTCAGAGCCTGTTGTTCCTCTCCTCAGAGTGGCCACATTGAACGACTGCCCACCTCTCCATTTTCTACCCCATCTCTTTAATTGAGGATGGGTGGCTGAACCCAGGTGACAGCATGCCAGGACCCAGGCCTTGACCCCAGCCGCTCTGCTAACAGTGTCTATGTAACTGTGTGTGCCGAGAGTGTGTGCTCCGTGCATGCTAAGTGTGGGCATGTGCATGCTCATTTGTACAGGTTAGACCTTGCCCACAGGTGAATCCTCATCCCAAGGCCTTTTGCTCCAGAGCCTTCTGCCTGTAACTTGTTAGAACTGGACTAGACTGCCACCCAGGCCACAATATCTGCAACAGCTGTTCCCACTCACAGACATGAGAGACAGCCATGAGTGCCCACCAAACAGAGTTCCTGCTGCCAGGATCTCTCTCACCTGGGAGTGAGCTTATGTCAAAGCGGACATTGGGCAGAGGGTTTACTGCTGTGAAGAGACATTTTGACCATGGCAACTCTTATAAAAAGCATTTAGTTGGGGCTGGTTAACAGTTTCAGAGGCTCAGTCCATCACCATCGTGGCGGGAGCATGGCAGCCTGCAGGCAGACACGGTGCTAGAAGAGGAGCTGAGAGTTCTACATCTTGATCAGGAGGCAGCCAGGATGAGACTGGATTTGTTTCACACTGGGCTTGAGCATTTATTTGACCTCTAGGCCCTGCCTCCACAGTGACACACTTCCTCTAACAAGGCCACACCTCCTCCAATAAGGCCACACCTCCTAACAGAGCCGCTCCTTATGGCCAAGCATCCAAACTCGAGCCAATGGAGGCCACACCCATCAAGCCACACAGCGTCCACAAGTCCTGCTCCTCATTCCTTTTCCTCCTGCCTGCCTGAGGGTCAGAGAGCCAGGCCACAGGGTTATGCTGTGACATTCCCCCATCTCTAGAAACCTAAAGATCTTAATGTGGGATCTGTTTCCTCTCTTCAGAGACTCCCACGATGTCTGTCTCAGGTGTGGGCCTGAATTCTCAGAGTCCTTGCCATACAGTTGTGCATCTGTGTGTGTGTGTGTGTGTGTGTGTGTGTGTGTGTGTGTGTGTATGTGTGTGTATCTGTCTGTCTGTCTGTCTGTCTGTCTGTCTGTCTGTTCATGGGGTTAATGACTCTTCTAATAAACTCCCTGGTGCCAACAATCCATCTCAGCATCCCTCTTGAAGCCTCTTCCCTTTTATTCCATCCTCCTTATGACAGTTCTAGAAACTTCTCTCTCAACCTTGCACCTCACTCGGTACATCCTGGTTGTGATTAATCACCATCTCCCTTCACTTTAATTATATAATGAGATTTGAGCCTCACTCTGTGTGTGTGTGTGTGTGTGTGTGCTATGTGCTGTGTGTGTATGTGTTTGTGTGCTATATGCTGTGTGTGTATGTACGTATGTGTGTGCTATGTGCTGCGTGTGTGCATGTGTGTAGGGCGTGTGTAGTGTATGTGGTGTGTGTATGTGATGTGGTTTATGTGTAGATATGTGTGTATATGTGGTATGTATGTATATGTGTGTTGTATGTGGTATGTGTGTTTCTGTATGTATGGTGGTTTGTATGTGGTTATGTGTGTGGTGTGTATATATGTGATGGTATGTGTGGTAGGTGTGGTATGTATGTGTGTGTGTGTGTGTGTGGTATGTATGTGTGTGTGGTATATATGTATGTGGTGTTGTATGATGTGTGTAGTGTGTATGTGTATAGGTGATATTGTGTATGTGTGTGTGTAGCATGGTAAGTGTGGTGTATATATATATGTGGTGGTGTGTGTGGTGGTGTGTGTGTATGGTGTGGTAGATGTGGTATGCGGTGTGTGTGTGTGTGGTGTGGTGTGTATATATGGTGGTATGCGTGTGTGTGGTGTGTATATGTGGTGTGTGTGTGTGTGTGTGTGTGCGTGTGTGTAAGTGTGTGTGTGTGTGTGAGTGTGGAGTGTGTGTACACCCCTAGAAGCCAGAGGTCTAGGATGACTGCCTTGTCTAGTGACTGCATTCTGTTCCTCTTTGTCTCTGTGCTTCTCAGCAGGCGGGGCCACTCTTGGCCCAAAGACCTCTTTGGTGGCTTCATTTGTCTTCATTTTTAATTTAACACTCTGCATGTCCTCCTCTGGGAGGACATCCAACAGGTGGAAGGCAGCCTGCGTTTGTCCTCTGTCGTGACTAAGGAGCTGCCGAGTTCATCTGCCGACTCTCATCTTATTACGGACGACGTTTCTTTTGATTTAAGCGTATTTTTACCTCGCCAAGTGCCGTTAAGGAGGGTGGTGGCAAGAGAAAGCCTATTCAGAGCTGCAGTATATTTAGTTTCTTTTCATAAATTGTCTAGATTGCGTTTTAAAGGAGTGGAAATTGAATCGAGTCTTTTTTAAATTGCCGAAGCCAATTAGCTGAGAAAGTGTTTAATTACGGAAGAAAGACTGAGATCTACAGGCGAGTGGTGCCTTTCTTGCGGAGCCCTTGGCCAGCTCTTCCCTGCTCTCCCCAGAGGGTCTCTGTTTCCACCTCAGATCTAAGCTTGTATCATCTCCCAGATGAGCTTGGCCCCTGGGCAGAGTCTCTTTCTTCCAAGGTTTCTCAGGCCACAGGGAGCCTCTTGGAATGGTGGAAGGACTGCCTGCCCTGGTGGAGGCACCCTTACTGTTCTGTCTTCGCTTGTAGCCTTGGATATTGCCAAGCAAAGCTTGAGGGGGTTGAATCACAGGAAACACTGAAAATCTTTAAAGATGGGGGCTTCTTGAGACCTGAGAGTCAGAAAGTTTATCTCTCAGGGAAGGAGAGGTCTCTGTTGGGTCATCCCTGGAACTGTCTTTGTAAACTCGGATGTGTCCCAGCCCCTCCCTTCTGGCAGAATCCACCCAGGGCTCAGTACTCTGATCTTAGTGCAGGAGGGCACACCAAAGACTTGGACCACATCTGGGAGCTCTCACTAGTAAGCCATCATAGCAGCAAGAAGCTACACCCACTCACTTGCATGCCAGCTACTTGGCGGATTCCAAAAGATACTGGGATCATCCACAAAGTCTAAAGCACATCTGGTCCTTTCAGGCTTGGACATGAGAAATGGCCATCATCAGATCCTACTCACTCCCCTGCTGCTTCGTGTGTGTGTGTGTGTGTGTGTGTGTGTGTGTGTGTGTGTGTGTATACCTATTTGTGAGTGTGTGTGTGTGTTGGCTTGTGTATGCATACCTGTGTGTGTGCACATATGTGTGTGTGTAAGTGTGTGTGTGCACACACATATTGTGCTGTGGTATGAGTTTGAAGGTCAGAAGACAACTTTGGGTGTCCGCCCTCACCTTCGACCTTTGTTGAGACAGGGTCTCTCGCCATTCGCTTCTGTATATGCTGTGAATGTGAACTTTCATTTCCACCTTCTACTTGCCATAGGGACTTCTGGGATTACCGTCATGCATTCCACACCCAGCTTTTCAGTGGATTTGGAAAACCCACATTCCAGTCCTCATGACCATGCTGCCTGAGCTTTTCTCACTGAGACATTCCCCTTGCCTGCCTGTCTTAGTTAGGGTTTACTGCTGTGAGCAGACACCATGACCAAGGCAACTCTCATAAGGATAACATTTAATTGGGGCTGGCTTACAGGTTCAGAGGTTCAGTTCATTATCACCAAGGTGGGAACATGGCAGCGTCCAGGCAGGCATGGTGCAGGAGGAGCTGAGAGTTCTACATCTTCATCTGAAGGCTGCTAGGAGAATATTCACTTCTAGGCAGCTAGGATGAGGGTCTTAAAGCCCACACTCACAGTGAAACACTCCAACAGGGCCACACCTCCACATAGTGTCACTCCCTGGGCCAAGCATATTGAAGCCACCTCACTGTCATTGCTTCTGAATGAAGAGAGTAGTTTCACTGGTGCTCACACAGCTGGGGTTCCCCAGGTTCTGACAGCATGAGAGTCCAGCCCAGTGAAGGACGGGACTATCAGTGTGTAAAGGCCGTGAGAACTCTGTTTCTGCCTGTGTGCTCCACTGTTGACAGCGAGGGGCAATATTTAGACAGCATGGTAGCACTTATGCTCTAAGTGTGGACATAAACTTCTTGTTTTCCACAGGAAGAGAAATCGATAACACCAGAGTGATGTTGCCTTAGATCAGTCTGAGAGGCTCTTGACTGTGCTCCAAGTTGCAGACAGAGACGAAGGCAGGCAAAATACCTCGGCGGTTAAATGTAGCTGTGTTCGGGAGGGGATGAGACCCGCAGTGACTCACAGTGGCTGGCGTGGATGAATCTAGACTTTCCTAAGGGCCACTTGCTCTTTGGGTGACACCTGGAAGAGGCCTAGGTGGCTCTGCCTGCTCAGCAGCCTGAGACACGTCAATCTTCTTTCCATTAAAAGTCGCACCAGTTTGATCACCAGGCCTCATACTTAAAACTGACTGCTCAGATGCAGCTGCTGTCTCCCCTCCATCTGCCTGAGGATCGCCGCCATCCTGGGAATGAGGGACCGGTGGGAGTGTTCTCCTCCTCGGTGCTGGGCCCAGCCCTGTCAGGAATCAGTGGGTGTTGGTAAGATGTGTGCTTTGAAGGGATGGGGTGTTGCCGCTTTAAGCCCAAGCCTTGGAGGACCATGTTGGGGGAGGGGGTAGCGAGAGGGCTGCCGGAGGCTAGAGCAGCTGTGTCCCTAGCCAGACACCGTCACCCAGCTTTGTGGATATTAGCTTGGGTTTGATCATCTGCCGGATGGGGGTCTAGCTTTTCCAAAATGCGGTGATAATCCGGAAGAGAAGGACAGTGGGGTGCTCCACACAGCCAGCTCAGAGCTGGGATATCAAAAGTCCCCATGCAGCCAGGCGGTGGTGGCGCACGCCTTTAATCCCAGCACTTGGGAGGCAGAGGCAGGTGGATTTCTGAGTTCGAGGCCAGCCTGGTCTACAGAGTGAGTTTCAGGACAGTCAGGGCTACACAGAGAAACCCTGTCTCGAAAAACTGAAAAAAAAAAAAAAAAGTCCACATGCCTTCTGAAAGAAAGAAAAGTCAGTTTAGTCTTGTGTCTTCGGGAATCATTCATAGCTTGAGTGGATTCAGCTGATTGTATCTGGGGGACTCTCCTTCGAGGATCAAGTCGCTAGGGACATTTGCAGACTGCATCATGTCAAAGAGATGGAGAGGTGGTGTGTGGATGGATGGACTGATGGGTAGATGGGTGGATGGATGGATGCACTGATGGACAAAGGGGAAGCCCTGGAGGAGAAATGAAGGGATGGCAAATAGACAAGGGAAGCATAGGTGGAAGATGGACGGAAGGATTAATGGGAGGATGGATGAACGGGCTTCTTTTTTTAGGACCTGGACTATATTACTCATATTAACCTTCCCTCAAACTCTGGATAAGAACATAGGCTTGGCTCTTATCTGTCCCATAACTCCCTTAGGCTCCAAGACAATGCATGTTGGCCTGGAAGGGGGTTCAGCTGCCACGTGCCCTCGGTCTGGGAAGGGGCAGTTGTCATTGCCTTGGTCACTGGAGGCTCTGGGGGTGCAGAGCCTTGTCACTAGACTTCTTAGCTTCTCTTCAGTGGGCCACATTGCACCTGGTTATCCCGATAGCTGCAGGAGACTGTGCCTCACTGTGATGTCTAAGTGCTCACCACTGCTGAAAGAGGTCTCCTGGAAGGGGCCAGTGGCCCAGGTGGCATTTGGTGGTGGCCACCTGGGGTGTAAGCAAGTGAAATATTAAAGTGTTTGTTAGGACATTGTTCTTCTAATGATTCCTGTACCTGATGGGTGTGCCTAGGGTTCCATTTGTGTGTGTGTGTGTATGTGTGTGTATGTGCATGCATGTGTGTATGTGCATGTGTATATGCATGGATGTGTGTGTTTGCGTGTATGTGTGTGCATATATATTTGTGTGTGCATGCATGTGTGTATGTGCACACATGTATGCATGTATGTGTGTGTTTGCATGTATGTGTGTGCATACATATGCATGGATGTGTATGTATGTGTGTATGTGCATGCAGGTATGCATGGATGTGTGTATATGTGTGTGCATGCACATATGTGTGGTGTGTGTGTATGTGTGTGTGAGTGTGCGGGTGTGTATGATGTATGTATGTATGTGTGTAGGCTGGCTGAGGGACTCTCATAGTTCAAAGGATGTTTTCTTCTCATAGACATCAATATCAGTTGCATAGGATCTGGGAGAACCAGCCTGGTTCCTTGGGGTGGGACTAGATAGACCCAACCCATAAAGACAGAGAAGGAGCAACCCGAAGCCTGAGAAAGCTGGAAGATTTCTGGGGCTTATGGGAACTGACGTGTAAATGCTCTCATAACTACTCTGGAAGATCCGGGATCATCTCATCTCAACGTTCCAACTTTAAACACCTGCAAAGGCCTTGCGTCCTAATGAATGACCCTCAAGTGCAAGGTTAGGCCAGACGGAGGCCCCAGTCAGCACCTGCCCTCGGCGTCCGTCTGCCTGCTCAACTACTCCCTCAGGAATAAGAATTCTCACCAAGACTAGCTAGGCGCAGAGGATGGGCAGGAGCAGAGAGACTCTCGGGATTGAAGTAGGGGGCTGCTGGCCAGGGTCTTGCTGGCCTGCCTGCTCTCCGGGGAATTACCTCGTTGGATGTTTTGTACCACTTTCTAATTCCCTTGGAGCCTCCACTGTCGTCTGCTTTGAAACCCTTGTGTCTAGCTAGGTCTTCTGTCCTATGCAGGCTGTGATTATTTCCAGAAGTCCGAATCTATGATGCCTCAGTCATGTGTTCATGTGTGTTCATGTGTGATCCATGCGTGTCTTTGCACAGAGGTCAGTGTCGGCTGCTTTCCTCAGCCACTCCTACACCTTAGCTTTGGAGATGAGCTCCGTCACTGAGCCCAGAGCTCAGCGATTGGTTGACCAACTCAGGCTGGTTGGCCACTAGGCCTCTGGGATCCTTCCCAGGGCTTGTAGGAGCACATCCTGCTGCGCCTGGCTTTTGTCCTGGGCGTGGGAGATTTGAACTCAGATCTTTGTGATTGCTGCTTATGTACTGAGTCATCTTCCCAGACTTTTCTTTTTAAGTTCCAGGGAGTCCCATACGATGAAGATGTGATAGTTTCAAAGCATGCAGTTCAGTGGTATCCCACACAGCCCCAGGCTGGGCAGCTCCCTCTCTAGGACATTTCATTATCCTCCAGGGAGCCTGCATCCTCCTAGCGGTCTCTCTATACCTTCCACTCTCCCTTCCTGGTGATTGCTCCTCTGCCTCCGACTTTATTCTGGATGCTTACATCGAGTGAATACGTGGTCTCTTGTACCTGGCTTCCATCCGTGCTGTAGCAGGTCTCCAACCCCTGGCCCCACGGTTTATGGCTTAGGAACACTTCACATCCTACTTGCTCATTGGTTGACCTGTGCAGACTGACTGACTTGTGTCTCCCCTTCACTATGTGAACCAGACTAGTATAAAAAAAAAACCCCCAACAAAAAACAACAAAAAACAAAAAAAAAAACTAAACAAAGCACCTGGGTTTTCACTGTTGAAAAGGAGATTTACTTCAGGACAATATCCTCTCTGGCCACAGAGGCATGGCTGGTTAGGGACGGCAAGGAGGGTCTTGGCAGCAGCACTGGCAGAGGTCACTGGGGAGTGGGCAGCTCTGACCCTGTGGGGCAGATACCTGCTAGAGGAGGAACAGTCTCTCAAAGCAATAGTGGGGGACCTGTTTGCAAGTCTGAGGCCATACAGATGTGCAGGGATGGAGGTGTGCTGGCCCAGGAGTCCTGGGCTAGCTCTGAGTGGACCCTGTATCCTGCTGCTGGCAGCCATGAGGGAGGCCATGTGAATGGAGGTGAGAGCTCACTCAACCCCAGCCACGAAGGTCTTGTGAATGGAGGTGAGAACTCACAGAAACCCAGCCATGGAGGTCTTATGAATGGAGGCTAGAGCTCACTGAACCCCAGTCTCCCGAACATGCAGGAATCAAGTGACTTTGATCTAAGGGGAAAAATAGCCCCGTGGCGTTCTCCCTCAGCATATTTTCTCCATTTTTTCTTAGAGGGCAGCCCGTGTGCCTGGCTGGCCTGGATAGAACCTGTTTACTGCCAAGAAAGGCTTTGAGCTGCTTCTGTGGCAGGGTGACTGTTGGCCTCAGGGAGGGATTGAAGGAAGGTGGTGAGAGTGATTGCTGGAGAATTTGCATGGAGACTTTAGTCTCTCCCTGAAGAACAGGTGGGCAGGCAGTAGAGTCCCTGGGTCACTGTAGCTACTACTTCATCTCCCTACACTATCTCTGGTGGTCATCTCTCTCCTGGCCAAGGACACAGGCTGCCCTTTATTAGATGACCAGAGTGAGGGGCAGGTGGCCTGTCCCTTCCTGCTCTCTACAGTCTTCTGAGAATGGCGGGTCCCCTTCCCCTTTTCACAGCTATGACCCCTGGCATCCTTTGCCTGCTTAGTTAGTGTAATTGGCTGTCTTGATGAAATGAGCCAGCTGCATGACCCTTGGGCATGCATGCTCTCCACTTCCCCTTGATTCTGGCTGAGTTTCTGGCATATGCAGTTTCTCTAATCCTGTTTCTTTACTCACCAAAACCAAAAGCAAAAACCAACCAACCCAAAACAAAATCCTCTTAAAAAAAAAAAAAGGCAGCCTTGGCTGGCTTTTGGGACTCATTCTGTAGACCAGGCTAGCCCTGACTTTAGAAGTTCTGCACATCTCTGCCTCCTGAGCGCTGGAATTGAAGACATGTCCTTCCACACCTGGCATCCCTGCTTCTCTTGGATTTTATTTTCTTGACTGTAGGGAGCTTTTATTTCTCCCCTCTTTCTGACTTCTTTGTCTACATGCACAAGTGTGTGTGTGTGTGTGTGTGTGTGTGTGTGTGTGTATACATGTGTGTGTGTACATGTATGTGTTCATGTGGAAGCCAAAAGTCAAATGGTGTGGTGTTTCTCAGGAGCCATCCACCTTGGGTTTTCACTGTTGTTTTGAGGCAAAGTCTCACACTTGTCCTGAAGCTCACCATGTAGGCTAGGCTGGATAGCCAAGGGAGTGCCTGGAAACCTACTATCTGTCTTCCCAGGGTAGACATACAGACATGTACCCTCAAACCCAGTGGTTCTGTGTGGCTTCTGGGGACCAAACTCAGGCCCTTGTGCTTGCATGCAAAGCATTTCACCAAGTGAGCCATCTCCCTAGAACCTAGGAAACCTTACTTGAAGAAAGAAGTGGGATTCTATATTCTTTTGTTCCAACAGGGTGCAAGGGGATGGGTGAGGCTTTCAAGGATTAATGTGGGGAATTATGGGGCTGAGCTATTCCTGAAGCACCATGGAAATCTAGATTCCATGTGCCTGGCTGGTCCTGGGCATTGACACACCATCTGCCACACTGTGGAGGGAACTCTAGCTCCCGTGTCCAGAAGCAGGCCTGTAAGTTAAACTAAGCAGTCCAAAGGCTTCCATTTAACTGGCACCGGCTAATCCAAGCCTCTGCAGCTCAGCTGGTGACAGGGTGCCCCTTCCCGGGTCTCCCAGAGGCCCTCTGAAGCCTTCATAATGTCTCATGGCTTCTCCCCACCCATCTGTCCTCCACAGCTCACAGACTCTCAGTTGTGTCACTGCAGGTCTCCAGGGACAAGGGACGGCTTGAAGTCTGATTTTGCCTTGGAGGTGCGATGGAACAGGTGGCCGGAATCAGCTCGAGGAGCACGTCAGGAAAGATCCAGTCTTGGTGGCCTGTGCCATGTCCCACAGAAGCATGTCCTAGTTACTTCTGTGTGAGACTTGGACTTTTCCATAGCCAGTGGGCTGGCTGAGAAACGGCCCAGCTCAGTGACTGAGTCTGAAGCCACAGTGGCCTGCAGGGTAGAGGTCTCGCCCATGGTTTTAGTGTTGGACACTGGTGGTTTGAAACAAAATGTCCCCTATAGGCTCATAGGGAGTTGAGGCCTTGTTGGAGTGGGTGTGGCCCTGTTGGAGTAGGTGTGGCCTTGTTGGAGTAGGTGTGGCCCTGTTGGAGTGGGTGTGGCCTTGCTGGAGTGGGTGTGGCCTCAGCTTTAAGGTCTCAGATGCTCAAGCCAGGTTCATGGTGACACTGAGATCCGGATGTAGAACTGTCAATTCCTCTCCAGCACCATGTCTACCTGCACGCCACCATGCTTCCTGAAAATGAACTGAACCTCTGAACTCCAGGACAGAACCAATTAAATGTTTCCCTTTCTAAGAGCTGCTGTGGTCATGGTGTCTTCTCACAGCAGTAGAACACTGCCGAAGACAGACACCAAGCTTGGATTCCCACTAGTCAGGCAGGTCAGACTGACACTAGAGGTATCAGACTCCTTCCACCTCTCTGGCCTGGGGTGACATCATTATAGACACCTTCAGAGCGAGGAGTGTGACATTCTTTCCCAAATATTGAGCTTCAGTGCCCTGGGGATCCGGCCTTTGGGTAAGAAGCGCTGGACATCCCAGCAGGTGGACCCTCCCTCCTCCCTCCTCCCGCCTCAGCATGAGACTATCGGGCATTTACATTCCCCTGAAAGCCTAGTTGGTGCTTACCACATGCCAGGTTAACTCACCTGTTGAGTTGACCTCTGCCAAGGTATTGGGGTGGATATGGGCAGGCGGGGAAGCAACAGACGGCGTGAGCAGCTCTGCGCAGCTTCAGCTTCCCTTGCTCTTTCCCCTTTCACCCTGGCTGCTCTGGGTTTATCCCTCCTGCGTGTTAGTCCTGGGCCCATTGGTTTGTTGAGGACATCCACACCAGGGCCCATTGCTTCTGGCTGCCTGGCTGGTGTGGGAGGTTTGCCTTTACTTTTCCTGATATCTACTTGTAGGGCAGTGCGGGGCAGTGCGGGGCAATGGTCTGCTCAGGCCCAGAAGAGTGAGCCCTGGACCCCTGTGGGCAATTTCTGCTTGCAGAGAGCTTGGCCATAACTCCTGAGTCTTTGGTTCCTGTTTCAGTCACAATCCCTCACAGCTGCCCACCCCCCACCCCCCCACAGGAGATGTGTGCTCTATCAGGCAGACAATGCCCCAAGCTCCCAGCATTCTAGCTGGACCTTACAACCAGTCATCTGACCACGAGCCAGACATGCCACGCCCCATACAATATAAGGGGCGGTTTGCCCCCTCCTCTTTGTCTTGCTCTCTTGCCCTTTGTCTCCTCTCTGCTCTCCCTCTCTTGCTCTCTCTCTCTTCTCTTCTCTTGCTTTCTTCCTCTCCTCTCTCTCTCTCTCTCTCTCTCTCTCTCCTTCCTCTCCTTTCCTTCTCCCTACTTAACCGACCTATTTTCTCCTTCCTATAATAAAATAAAATAACTCATTTATACATTGCCTCCTTTTTAACTAGCGCCCCATGCAGCCACAGGTCAACACCAGGGAGAGAGAGCCATCGGCCTCAGCAGCAGGCCCTGCCCTTGGTACAACATCTACTGATGTGAGACACCAGTCAGGCCCCCAACAGAGGGCTTGGACGCTGAGAGGACCATGTCCACCCTCTCTGCTCTGCTGAACCAAACACAGAGTCTATCTAAGGGTCCGGGAAGAGGGATGGATGTACTCTCTGTGACCAGCTAAAGAAAAAAGGTGTTTATGCATGTTATACCTATGTATTCCTACACATGTGTACATACAACCAGGGATGCTAGTGATACATTTCTGTAGACATGGTCATGCATGTATGTGGTGTGTGTGTGTGTGTGTGTGTGTGTGTGCATGACATACATACATGTGCATATCTGTCACATGCATACACATGCATACATACATTGCTCTTACACATGCACAAATACATGTATACTTTTATATACATGTGTACGCACATGTATGTACTTGAACACAAGAGTGTGTGTACAGATGGTGTACCCTTATCAAGGTCAGCTGGCATCTTTTGGGACTATCACCTCTCCACTCTTGCACTGCCAGCTCAGCTCCTGTGATGGATTCTCCCCACAGATGTGACGCTTTCCTCCCGTTCTACTTTAATTAGGTTCCACGAAGCATCCCCCTGCCATGGCAAGTTCTGGTTCAGTAATTACTGTACCTTTCAGGTTCAAAGAATCCGGCATCTTTCCTTTTAGTAATTTAACAGAAGGTTTCACGCTGTCAGGCTAAATGCCTTCCAGATTCCCCAGCCTCTCTGGATAGCACACCACTGATGTTTCTATTCCCAGGAAAGGCTGGTTTTCCTCTATTTCCCTCTCTGAGAGATGGTTGGGTGTGCCATGGGTCCCAGTCTCTTATGTGTGACAGAGATCTCAGAGGTCTGTTCCTAGAGACAGTGGTACAAAACCTAGTAGAACTAGCTGGTGAAAACTTCAATGGCCCTGTGGTTCTCTCTGGCACAACAACCTCACTTGACTCTCATTCAACAGCTGGTTACAGCACTGTGTTGGGGGACGTTGGCTCTTGAGGTGGGAGCTGACGGGGCTGGGTACACTCTTGGAATGATGTGTTCTGGTTTGCTCACACTTAGCTGGGTTCCTTAGATGCCTCCCCGATATCTCTATCAATGCTGCCACTATCCTGGACCAAAGAACAGTCTCAGGGGTTCCTCTGCTCTGCTCGTCTCCCTCTGACCAGCCCTTCCATCAGCAAGATGCACTTCTGAAGCTGTGGACGGAATGCGACCGCCACTGTTTCAAGCTTCCCAGGGCCCTGTGGCTATAGCAAAGGAAGTCAGGCCTTTTTGAGTCTTCTGGGTTCTGCTGACTCTCACTGCCTCAGCCCACCCACTACCCTTTCTCTGCCCAGATTCTCTGGGGAGACATGTTGTTGCTGCTGCTGTTCTTACTCCTGCTTGGGCGTCTGGCACCCACTGCTGCCCACAGAGAGATCCTGTCACAGACAGCTCTGTTCACCATGGGGAAGTCCAGCCCACAGGAC
>JADRCD010206917.1:0-28181 GCA_019843815.1 Montemys delectorum
TCAATGATATCTAGAGAGCTGATTTCAGCACACCCATCCCAGAAGTCATGGTGGGAGTCTCATAAATCAAGTACTTGTAATTTACACCCCCTAGGTCAAACTTTTTGTGTCATCAGCAAATCAAGGCCATTTAATGCAGCTTTCAAGGTCTCCAGGTGAGGAGTCTTCATCAGGGCTATCACAGGTAGGCATAGGAAGGGCCATGCAGCCACCATCTGCCTCAGGATTTCAAGTTGTTTGCTGGTAAATGCATCCTTGAAGAGTGGTGGGAAGAGCTGCATGGACAGGTCCTTCAGAGCAGAGATGGTCAAGGCTTCATCTTTCAGCAGGCTTCTTCTCGACAGCTGCTGGAGTGTTGATGGGTCCTTGAAACTCATCATAGCTTTCAGCTATGCAGATGCTGCTTTGGATACTGGTCTCAGAAGCTCCAATCTCAACAAGGTCAGGCAGTCACACCAGACTCCAAGGCTCAGAGTCCATTTCTGATTTTGTTAATTAGGATATTGTCTCTGTGCCCTCTAGTTCATCTGGCTAAGGGTTTATCTATGTTGATTTTCTCAAAGAACCAGCTCCTTGTTTGGTTGATTCTTTGTATAGTTCTTTTTGTTTCCACTTGGTTGATTTCAGCCCTGAGTTTGATTATTTCCTGCTGTCTACTACTTTTGGGTGAATTTGTTTCTTTTTGTTCTAGAGCTTTCAGATGTGCTGTCAAATTGGTAGTGTATGCTCTCTCCAGTTTCTTTTTGGAGGGACTCAAAGCTATGTGTTTTCCTCTTAGGATTGCATTCATTGTGTCCCATAAGATTGGGTATGTTGTGGCTTCACTTTCATTAAACACTAAAAAGTATTTAATTTCTTTCTTTATTTCTTCCTTGACCAAGTTTTCATTGAATAGAGCATTCAGGTGCCTTGTGTATTTGGGCTTTCTGTTATTTTTGTTGTCTATGGTGATCTGATAGGATGCATGGAATAATTTCCTTCTTCTTGTATTTGTTGAGGCCTGTTTTGTGACTGATTATATTGTCAATTTTGGAGAAGGTACCATAAGGTGCTGAGAAGGTATATCCCTTTATTTTTTATTTATTTATTTTTTTTAGGATAACATGTTCTATAGATATCTGTTAAATCCATTTGGTTCATAATTTCTATTAGTTTCACTGTTTATCTGTTTAGTTTGTGTTCCCATACTCTGTCCATTGCAGAGAGTGGGGTGTTGAAGCCTCCCACTATTATTGTGTGAGGTGCAATGTGTGTTTTGAGTTTTAGGAAAGTTTCTTTCATGAATGTGGATGCCCTTTCATTTGGAGTATAGAGGTTCAGAATTGATAGTTCATCTTGGTAGATTTTACCTTTGATAAATATGAAGTGCCCATCTTTATCTTTTTTGATCACTTTAGGTTGAAAGTTGATTTTATTCAATATTAGAATGGCTACTCCAGCATGTTTCTTGGGACCATTTGCTTGGAAAATTGTTTTCCAGCCTTTTATTCTGAGCTAGTATCTGTCTTTCTCACTAAAGTGGGTTTCCTGTATGCAACAAAATGTTGGGTCCTGTTTATGTAATCATTCTGTTAGTCTATGTCATTTTATTGGGGAATTGAGTCCATTAATATTAATAGATATTAAGGAAAAGTAGCTGTTGCTTCCTATTATTTTTGTTGTTAGAGTTGAAATTCTGTTCATGTGGCTATCTTCTTTATTTTTGTTGAGGGATTACTTTTTCTAGGGTGTTGTTTCCCTCCTTGTGTTGGAGTTTTCTATTTATTATCCTTTGAAGGGCTGGATTTGTGGAAAGATATTGCATAAATTTGGTTTTGTCACAGAATACCTTGGTTTCTCCATCTATGGTGATTGAGAGTTTTGCTGGGTATAGTAGTCTGGGCTGGCATTTGTTGTTCTCTTAGTGTCTGGATGACATCAGCCCAACAAATTCTGGCTTTCATAGTCTCTGGCAAGAAGTCTGGTGTAATTCTGATAGTTCTGCCTTTATATGTTACTTGACCTTTTTCCCTTACTGCTTTTAAAATTCTTTCTTTGTTTTGTGCATTTGGTGTTTTGACTATTAAGTGGCAGGAGGAATTTCTTTTCTGTTCCAGTCTATTTGGAGTTCTGTAGGCTTCTTGTATGTTCATGGGCATCTCTTTCTTTAATTTAGGGAAGTTTTCTTCTATAATTTTGTTGAATATAGTTACTAGACCTTTATGTTAGAAATCTTCACTCTCTTCTATACCTTTATCCTTAGGTTTGGTCTTCTCTTTGTGTCCTGGATTTCCTGGGTGTTTTGGGTTAAGAGTTTTTTTTTGCATTTTGCATTTTCTTTGACTGTTTTGTCAATGTTTTCTATGGTATCTTCTGCCTCTGAGATTCTCTCTTCTATCTCTTGTATTCTGTTGGTGATGCTTGCATCTATAATTCCTGACCTCTTTCCTGGGTTTTCTATATCCAGATTTGTCGCCCTTTGTAATTTCTTTATTTTTTTCCACTTCCATTTTTAAATCCTGGATGGTTTTCTTCAATATCTTCATGTGTTTGGCTGTGTTTTTCTTTTATTCTTTAAGGGATTTCTGTTCTTGCTCTCATTTTCTTTTTCTTTTTCTTTTTCTTTTTTTTTTTTTACAATTGTGTAAAAATTTGTTTATATTTATATGTTACATGAAAACATTTTAGAAAAAACAAAGTCAAGGTTTTTATAAAAAGAATAAAAGAAAGGACAGATATTTTAAAATATCTTTTTTTCTTTCTTAATTTCTTTCTTTTTTATGTTTCTTTTACTTTTCTTTCAATTTATCGGAATTTATTAACATTTAAAAACATATTTTGAGTAAATAGAATTAAATCACATACTTGTTTCCCTTTTGTACCCCACTCTGCCCAGAGACCCCCTTCAATACCTACAATATCATTTTTGTCATATTCCATAAAATTTATTAAATATAATAACAATACAAATAAGTATTATAAAAGTTGTTTGATATAAAACAACAATCAATTTAACAGTCTTATGTAGATGCTCATCTACAGCAATAGTGAAAATATATTTTTCTCAATATAAATTTTAAATAACTCCAAACATATTAACTGTATACTTCAAAATAATACATCACCACTGGTATTTTCCTTAATGAACATAAATATATAAAGTCTTTTTGTTTGTTTTGTATTTAGTAGAGTTTAAAATCTTGGCTCTTACTGTGGTACAAGCCCAAAATAAGAACAATTTTTAGACATTGGATTTCATTGTAATAAGGCTGTACTTCAATGACCCTCACATCACCAAAGGATTTTACCTCCATTGTAGCTAAGATGAGAGTTGATAGCTCTGCTGTACCAAGAAATGAATTGTAGGCTCAATTTTTGGATACAGACTTCCTGCTATGGTCAAAGCTATTTGACTTTAGTGTCTGGAGGAATTTCTTTTCTGGTCCAGTCTATTTGGGGTTCTGTAGGCTTCTTGTATGTTCATGGGCATCTCTTTCTTTAGGTTAGGGAAGTTTTCTTCTATAATTTTGTTGAAGATATTTGCTGGCCCATTACATTGGGAATCTTCACTCTCTTCTATACCTATTATCCTTAGGTTTGGTCTTCTCATTGTGTTCTGGATTTCCTGGATGTTTTGGGTTAGGAGCTTTTTGCTTTTTGCATTTTCTTTGACTGTTGTGTCAATGTTTTCTATGGTGTCTTCTGCCCCTGAGATTCTCTCTTCTATGTCTTGTATTCTGTTGGTAATGTTTGCATCTATGATTCCTGATTTCTTTCCTAGGTTTTGAATGGCCAGGGTTGTCTCTCTTTCTGTTTTCTTTATTGTTTCTATTTCCATTTTTAGATTCTGGATGGTTTTGCTCATTTCCTTTACCTGTTTTATTGTGTTTTCCTGAGGATCTTTAAGAGATTTTTGTGTTTCCTCTTAAAGGGCTTCTAGCTGTTTACCTGTGTTCTCTTGTATTTCTTTGAGGGTGTTATTTATGTCTTTCTTAAAGTCCTGTATCATCACCATGAGAAGTGATTTTATATCTGAATCTTCCTTTTCCGGTGTAATGGTGTGTCTAGGACTTGCTATGATGGTAGAAATAGGTTCTGATGATGCCAAGTGACCTTGGTTTGTGTTGTTTATTTTCTTACGCTTGCCACCTGCCATCTGGTTATCTCTAGTGCCACCTGCCTTTGCTAAATCTGACTGGAGCCTGTCCTTCTTGTGATCCTGGTTGTGTCAGAACTGCTCAGAGTCAAGCTGTGTCTGTGATCCTGTGATTCTGGGATCCTGTGATCCTGGGCTTGTTAGGTCACCTGGGAGTGGAGCTTCCTCTGGGTGTTGTGGGACTGGCTGCAGAGCTTGAGCCCAAGGTCTGCTCTGGACACCAGCCCAGACAGACAGGAAGGAACCTGAGTCACTGCTTGTGTTCTCTCTTTAAGGGCTTCTACTTGTTTACTTGTGCTCTCCTGTATTTCTTTTAGGGAGTTATTTATGTCCTTCTTAAAATCCTCTATCAAAATCATGAGGTATGATTTATAAATCCAAATCTTGCATTTCCAGCGTGTTGGCGTATCAACATTTTGCTGTGATGGAAGTACTGGGTTCTGATGATGCCATGTAACAGTGGTTTCTGTTGATAAGATTTGTAAGAAGCCGCAGTGAGCGGTGATAGCCAGCAGATGGCGTTGATATCTGGTGCTCTCCCAAGTTTACAGATAAACTGCGCATGTGCCTAGGGACAGAGCGCGCCAACTCACGAGCCAGCCTGGGTGTATTGTGCTTCTGAGCAAACAGCCAATCAGAGATGAGCATGCCGCTCCAGGGCATATATAAACAGTGCTTTTGAGGTGTCGGCCCCGCCCTCTAGATGATGGAATAAAGAATGATTTCAGAAGGATCGTGCTGTCCGTGTTTTTCCTGCTGGCGCGAACGACAAAGATTCATGCCTTTTGCCATCTGGTAATCTCTGTTGTTATATGTTCTTGCTGTCTCTGGCTGGAGCTTGTTCCTCCTGTGGTTCTGTAAGCCTGTGTTCGTACTCCCTGGAAATCAGCTCTCTCCTGGCAAGACCTGTGCACAGAGAGCTGCTGATGAGTCTACCTCCTGGGTGCAGATGGATGCAGGAAGGAGCCACTGCCAGCTGCTCTGCTGCTCCTGTGACATGTACCTCCTGGCTAGTCCTGCCTTACAACAGTCATCTGAGAGAAAATGGCTATCTGACCTGAGTTCTGGGGTCAGATTTCTTCCTTGAGTTGCTACGTTAATAATCATTTACTTTATATAGCAGCTTCTCTGATGAGGGCTGAAGGATATATTAATGCATAATGATAAGTTATTAAGATTCAGTTTAATATTACACCCATTCAGATTATGTTCTTCCCTAGGAGCTATGAATCACAGAGTCATAGATTTTTAACTTGTAATGGTGGTAAATATGGATTTCATTTTGTGGATTTTGACTTAAATCTAATCATAAAATCAACAATGACTTCCATGGTGTGCATGCCACTATTGCATTAGTCGGCATGTCTTGCCAGGACAGTCATTGTTTCAAGAAGACAATGATCAACTTTTACTTTAAATATAAAAAGTATTTTATTAAACTTTGAAAATAATCTTCTTTTAAAGATCTAGTCACAGATTGATATTTTATTTTTTTAATGTGTGTTTATGTGTGTGTGTGTGCCATTACATGTTTATGGAGGTCAGAAGAAAACTTGTAGAAGTTGTTTTCTTTTACCATGTGTGTTTTGGTGGTTGTCGTGCTTGACAGCAAAGACCTTTTTCTGTTCAAGCATCTCATCAACACATCGTTACATTAAAAGATATTATTTTTGTCATTTGAAAATATCATACATGTGTATAAATAGAATGTGCCTTGAGCAAATCCACTGTTTAATTTCTTTACTGCAATTTCTCTCCTCTCTCTCATTTCCCTATCAACTTCATGTCTTTTTTTTCATATATCTGCTGTGTTCAACTGGTTTTTCCTTTTTGAATGTTGGTGTTGGACTACTGCTTGAGTGGGTGATCTCTCCATGATCATATCTGTAGCAGAAGTTTTTGGTTCACCATTTTCTGCTCCTGGTGGGCTGTGCTTCTAGTATCTGCCCAGGTAATCTTTGGATCTAAGGATGAAAGGTATACACACATTAGCTTAATTTTAAATGCCTTGGCTACCTCAAAGACTGGACACTTCTAAGCCTTCCCCTGATACTCCAGGCCCAATTGTGGAAGTGGCTAGTGGCCACCCACCTCAAATCTCACATCACTGGTAAGCCTTATCTCTTGTCCCTTCTTCATCCCATCCTTCTACCCCAAGTCATCCCAATTCTCCCATGCCTTTCGGTGTCCTACCTGATCAACTCTGAGTGTTCCTCTAGATGCCCAGATATTGGCTGCTGGCATCTTTATTGATGGATCAAGAACCAATTGGAGACAAGGACCTATAGGGTCTGCACATGCAAATACAAAGCATTAGCACCAATTTCCAACATACATCCTTGAAGACAAGTGTCTCTCATTCTACCAAAAACTGTCACTTACTAACAGCTTCTTAACTGCTGGTGGGGGCTTCGTATGGAAAAGGAACTAGGCCAAATTGGGAAGGCCATGAGAAACTTCTCAGAGACTTTTATAATACTATGTCATGAAATTGATGGTACAGTTTTCTTTCTACATTAAGTCCATCACAACTAACCTAAAATTGTAACCAAGTATCAGACAATCTCCCTTATATGTATCCTTTAACTAAAAAATAGATGGGAAGTTCCAGTTCCAAAATGTGAACATAGTTATTGCTACTCTGTTCACAGTAGCTAGGATATGACCATGCTAGTTCCCTTATGAACATTCTTGTATTTGTTCTCTAACTGACCTACACTGACTTTGAGTTCTTGGAAGACATTAACACTATGCTGTCAACCATTATATTCTTAACATCAAGCACTGTGACTATCAGACAGCTGGCATGTCTATGAGTTAGCAGTAAGAAGTTTCCATGACAGACACTGGTTTGTTTTTCTATTCTATCACTTATTTGAGTGAATTCTGTAATCATGAATTAATAATAACACTTAATTTTAGTAGATATTCTACAAAATTTTGGTAAGTTTTAAATGATTTAACAGATGTAATATAGTTTCTGAATATAATGTAATATTATAAAGATTTTACTTTTAATTTTTAATTCTGTAGATATATATATGCTTGTGTTTGAGTATGTGCATGTGAGTACAGTACTCTTGGAGGACAGAAGAAAGGATCAGATCCTCTGGATATTATAGTTATAGGCAACTTTGAGCTGCCTACTGTTATGGATACTGGTAATGAACTCAGGTTTTCTAGAAGAATAGTATATGTTCTTAATTGGTAAGTCATTTATCCAGCTCTGTGAGGAAGCCCAATAAACAAAATGGTTCTCCAGGGTGAATTTCAGTGTAATGGTACCTTGGTTTGTAATTGGAACCTTAGGAGGGGTGGATGTTACTTATGTCCCCCATAGGAAAAATTTTATCAACAGCACAATCTTTCAGTTTTGTATCTTCAGTGCTCTGATGTGAGTGCTTATGCTCCACTCCCCAGTTAAGATGTTGAAAACTATTTCTGAAGTGCTGATAATAAGACATGAGGTTCATGGTCTATATGTTTCATCTAGGCTGGTAGTGTTGTTATGAGAAGTACTGGAAATTTTGAGATGTGGGGTTTGGCTAAAGGAAGTAGGTCACTGGAGATGCATGCTTGGGAACATATTGTTATTGGGCACCTCCTACCTCTCACTCTGCTTCTAGTCAATTCCAAAGTAAATAATAGCCTCGGCTACATGCTCCTCTAACCATGATGTTTTTCCCAAATGCGTGAAGTCCAGTACCACTGTCTGTGGGCTAAAACAAATTCTCACAACACTAAATTGTTCAGGCCAGGTATTTTGTTCACAGTTATGTTTAAGTAGCTGATATATGATTGCCCTGCTTTTGTGAGTGAGATTTTAATCTCTTTCATAATCTCTGAGGGAGCTTGTTTTTCATCCTAGCCATGTGAGAACACATGGAAAGTACCATTTATATAAAAACAATTTCCCATGAGCTATCAAATCTGACATCATGATCTTGTACTCCCCAGACTTGAGAGTGATAAAAATGTAAGGTTTAATTGCACATAAAAGACATAGTCTGAAAGTTTTTCTTTTCTATCTCAAATAATTAAGATACTTGAGTCTTCTATGGTTCAGGTCCTTCTCTTAGTTTAACAAATATAGGTAGAGGTATTATTAGCTGACATTAAATTTGTAAGAAACACTGATGTCTGAAATTGGAAAGTAGCAAAAGTGATTGTTGACTAATTTTTCCATGCAGTGCTAGTTTTCATGTTATATTCCGAACAATCAGACTCTATAAAAGCACAGGTTAGTTTGAAGACTTTCTAAAATATGTATGTATGTATGTATGTATGTATGTATGTATGTATGTGTGTGTATGCATGCATGTATGTATATGTGGGGTTGTGGACAGTGAGAGCTAAAGGCTTGAAGCCCTGGAGACCCTGAAGGGACAGTAGGAGCTTCACCTGCTCCTGCCATAAGACCCTTGCCAAGTAGCCATAGACCTCATAGATTTGTGGCCAGCAGTCACAAAAATGCAATGCCCCAAACTTTTCCACATGTAGACAAGGCATCTCTAACATCTCAGACCAAGATGATAAGAAAAAAGATGTGGCCACTGTCAAGTAGGCTCAAAACAGGTCTCTCCATGATAATGAGGTACCTAGAGGTCCAGAGGGTGTGCCAAAGAGCTTTTCTTCCCAGATATTTCTCCCTACAGAAGGTATTTAATCTCAAGCCCACCCTAAGAAGTGGGGTATGATTTTATACATCCATTTTCTGCTATGACAATAATAAACTGTTTGGAACCATGGTCTTTTCATAAAGATCTGCTATTGGGAGTCATGGAGAAGACCTTTGCCTACGGAGCCACTGTCTAATCTCCCATAGTAGAAGGCCTCTCTGCACTCCCAGCTATAACTGGTCAAGCCAAGGACTTTCCCTGCTGGAACTGGCCAGAGCTCCCCTCAACACCCAGCTAGATGCAACCCTAAGCCTGATTCCATTCTCAGCTCTTCTACAGCTCCCAGTGAGACAGAAGATCCAAGAGCCTGGGAACCCCATGGCCCCACCCTTGTTGCAGGCCCAGGGATTCCTGAACTAGTTCTGGCTTTCTCATATCTCAAACTGTGCTTTCCCCCCCTTCTTTCCCTAGAGCCCAACACCTGTCCAGGTGGAGTGGGATAAGTATAGTCAAACTCCTCTTGTTCTATACCTCAAGTGGCTGTGGTAGAGTGGATGTAGGCCTACAAACCTACATGTATGTACCTATCTAATTAATTAACTTTGTGCATGTATGTGATTATAGAGGTTAGAAGAGGGTGTTGGGCCACCTAGATTGGGAATTAGAGGAAGTTGTAAAGGGCTTAATGAGAGTGCTGGAACTAAACTTGGGACTTCAAGAGCTGTAAGGGCTCTTAATTGATGATCCATTTCTTCAACTCCAAGATATAGATTATTCTCAGTGGACATAGCTATGATTTTTGTCATCAATCAGGGAACCAAAGATAGTGGTGAATGACTCTGTTGAGCTGAAATTAATTTTGTACAAGACTTACAGCAATATTTCAATATTTTCTTGTTAAATATTTTATACATGCACATTTTTTTTTTTTAGAAACTGAGTGCCCCTCAACATTTATCTTACAGAATATTCTCTGCCTTGACAACCCCTATATAACAGGTTGAAACCCAGGTTGGCATAGTAACTGATAATCTGGCTTTTAATTTTTTTCATGACACTTATTTTTTTCCTTTTTTTTCTATTTTTTTAATTAGATATTTTCTTTATTTACATGTAAATTTTTCCTTACCCAGGTTCCCCTCCAAAAAACAAACAAACAAACAAAAACAACAAGAACAAACCACTTTTGCCTCCCCCCTCCCCATGCCTGCCACTCCACCCTCTCCCACTTATTGGCCCTGGCATTCCCCTACACTGGGGCACAAAACCTTCACAAGGTCGAAGTCCTTTCCTCCTATTGATGATCGAATTTTCAATCCTCTAGTATATACATGCTACCAGAACATTCAGTCCCACCCTGTATAGTCCTTGATTGGTGGTTGGGTCCCTGGGAGCTCTGAGGGTACTAGTTAGTAATTATCCTTCATCCTAAGGGGATGCAAACCCTTCAGCTCCATAGAACCTTTCTCTAACTCCTACATTGGGGACCGTGTACTCAGATCAATGAATGGCTGTGAGCCTCTACATCTGTATTAGTCAGGTATTGTCAGACATGCACAAGTTCTTAATTGTTTTTTTTTAACTTATTGGATTTTTCACTGAATACTAAGCTAAATTATTTTTGTACATATTAATTTTAAATATGAGCAAGGGTAACAGGTTTCAATTAGTATAAAAGTCAATCCCAAATGAACCAAGTACTGAAAAATAAAATCTGAATCTCTAAAACTATTTGAAGAAAACAAGGGATGTGCTTTAAATTGGTATAGGGTAAGGATTTTCTGAAGAGAATTTAGAGGTACACAAAACAAGAGCAAAACTCGATGAGCAGAATTATGGCAACCTGAAAAGTTTCTGCACAGCAAAGGAATCCACCAGCAGAATCAAGGGGTGACCCATCACGTGCCAGAAAATATTTGCTAACTATTCATTTGATAGGAAGGGTAATACTCAGAAAATATAAGGAACTAAAAAAAGTAAGAACAACAACAACAACAGCAACCCAGTTAATAATGAGCAAAAGACCTGAACAGACACCTTTCAAAATAAGAAATACATATGGTCATCTAATAAATGGGACATACATATTTCATTAAGACATTAAGTAAAGATAAATCAAAATTGTAATAATATATCATTTTATCTTAGAATGACTATTATTCACAAAAGGACAGGCATAGATTAAAAAATATAACAACATGGAGTCTTTTAAAGAACAAAAAGGTAGATCTACATTATGATCTATCCTACACTCTACTTCTAGATGTATGCATGTGTGTGTGTGTGTGTGTGTGTGTGTGTGTGTGTATGTGTGTGTGTGTAAAAGTAGTACAACAAAGGGATACTAAAGACCAGCTGAGACATATGGCTTTGATTTGAGGACTGAGAGATTACTGGGTTCTTGTAGATCCCATTCATAGCCAACCATTTTTAGAATATATACAAATATCTTGTTATTCTAGAGAGCCCTGGCTAATACAGGTAAGTAGACTATAGATAATAGCTAGATGATAGATGATAAATAAATAAATATATATGTACATATATATAGTATATATAATAGATAGACAGACAGACAGATAGAATCAAGACATGAACATAGAAGGGAAAGCATACTTGGGAAGAAGCAGTAGAGGCACACGTGTGTGTTAGTGTGTGGGTATCAGTATAGGGAAGGGATACTTCCTGCCTGTGTTGGTGCTAGTAACAATAACGTTATAGAATAAGTCTTGCTGTCTATTAACCAATAAATGGAGGTAGAAAGTATTGTGTGTATTTACACAATGAAGTATTATTCAGCAGAAAAAACAAAATCTGGTCAGATGCAGAAAAATAGGTAGAACTTCAGGACATTATACTAAGTGAAATAGGAAAAACACAGGAAGCAAGTATTGTGTCTTTTTATAGGTGGAAGCTAAAAAAAGAAGTTAACCTGAAAGTGTAAATCATAATGACTATTGACTGAGAAGCTGCTATTGAAAAGGGAAGTTGTATTTGATCAGTGTCTGCTCTATTTAGGTTTGGAAATGTATCATTGAACTCCATTAACTTACACAACAAATACATGTTAATAAAATGAATAAAAACACAAATGGAACCTATAAGACAAATATGAGAAGATGTCTATGTAGAGATGTCATTCTCCCATTTTTGTATTCTACTTTAATTTCTTTGATGACTTATCCTTTACACCAAAAGTTCAATGATGAGGTAAGGTAACTTCAATATGTGTTAGTATTCATGAACTCCTAATGGTACATAGAAAAAGTAGCAACTAAGAGTGATGATATCTTTGCCATATAAGGAAGCAACATCTCTCTTACAGTTTTTTGCTTCTCATTTGTTTGGTTAGTTTTGTTCTGTTTTGTTTTGTCTTCTCATGATTGAATTGCACATTTTGTGTCTAAGTGACAGAAAAGTAATAGATAAAACTATTCAAAGTGGTTTCTAGAGAAAGGAAAAGTTGCAGCATTCCTTTTAGTAGCATTTTTAACATCATATATTCCTTATATGAAATGACTTAGGCCTTCATACTGAGGTATGCTTTGTATTTGGAAATGTTCACCCTCCATTAGCATTTTATGTCCCACTCCTGCCTCCACTATTCTGCTGCTTCATCCCAAAAACTTTCCCTTCTATTTTCATATCCTGATCTATTATCTGTCTGTCTGTCTATCTATCTATCTATCTATCTATCTATCTATCTATCTATCTATCTATCTACCTACCTACCTACCTATCTATCTACCTATCTATCATTTATCTGTCATTATCTATTTATCTATCATCTATCTGTCATTTTCTATCCATCATCTATCTGTCATTTTCTATCATCTACCTATCTATCTGTCATTATCTATCTATCTATCTATCTATCTATCTATCTATCTATCTAGTACCTATATAGAAATAAATTTATTAAAATGACTTACAGGCTGTAGTCTAGCTGATCCAACAATAGCAGACTATGAATGAAATTTCCAGGACTCTAGTAGTTTCTTGGTCCATGAAGCTGGATGTCTCAGCTGGTTTTCAGTACACACTGGCATCCCAAAGAAGTAGGCTCTAATCCCAAGAAGGAATGGATGTACTAGCAAGGCAAGAGCAAGCAGGCAAAGAGCAAAAGCTTCCTTCTTTTGTGTCTTTATATAGGCTTCCAGCAGAAGGTGTGGCCCAGATTAGAGGTGAGTTTTTGCAGCTCAAATGGTCTCAATTAAAGACTTTTCTCAGTTCAAAAGATCCAGATAAAAAGTATATCTTCGTATCTGAAAGATCCATATCAGAAGTGGGTCTTCTTACTTAAAATTAGGTGAAAATCCCTTACAGGTGTGTTCTCTACACCTGTAGGGTTTTAGTTGATTCCAGATCTAGTCAAGTTGTCGACCAAGAATAACCAACATACTACCAATCTCTATCATCTATCTATTATATGGATTCTGCCTATGAGAGAAATCATTAATAGTGAATGCAGTCTTGTTTGATTCAGCTTAGAGTTCTAACAACAGTGCTTTTTGGAAGCAGAGGCTGAAGTTGGCTTTATTTGATTTCAACTTTAAATTTTCTTCCCAAATTTAAGACAGTAATCAAACTTAAACCTGTATTGGTTTACCTTTGGCAAAGGAACAATTCATGTTTCAAAGAAACAACTCTGGAGAGGCTCCACAAAGCATGTTGAGAACCCAGAAGCTCTCATCAAAAACAAAACAAAACAAAACAAAACAAAACAAAACAAAACAAAACAAAACAAAACCTCAGTGGTAGATGTGAAGAAGCAAGATACCTGGATTTGTGATGCTCGCAACATTCTTGGCAAAGTGGAAGGTTTCTTATGGAGCCTAAACATTTTAGCATTTATCACAAATAGACACTAATTTTGATTATATGCACACACTAACATTATCAACCATCAGAGCACTGTGGTTATTTAGGGATTAGGTGCCAGGGACTGTGTCAGGAAAGAAAAGCAGATTCCTTTGTTATTATTAGTAATAATTCTTGTTAAAGACATGTATGCATCATATCTAACTCTTTTCCTCCACTGTAACTTCATGATTAGCTTGGCATATGCCATGATAACTGCTAGGTATTTCATTCCAAGTGATAGTGTGCATATATCTTCTCAAGTAGGAGTAAAAATGTCAGAAACCTCAATATCATGAATTGCTCTGGCTATGTGCTTGTAAGGAATGGATTATAGACATGTATATGCTAATATCTTTCTTTTTAAATGTATGCAAACATTTACACTCTAGTACTCACATTTCCCAATGCCTCAGACTGTGATACACACACACACACACACACACACACACACACATATAATGAATTTATTTTAATTTTATTGTTTTACCAGTTGATAAAATATAGATACAAATATATCTGATAAGTACATTTTTAATTATTTTAAATACAAAAAAGCATGCTTTGAATAGCTTGGAAGATTCTCCTAGCTCCTTTTTGTTGCTTCTCCAAATCAGAAAGAACATTGCTTTTGTAGTGGTTTGCACGGCATATGAACATTTCTGGCCCAAAGAAAATTACTTCAGAGGCATGAAAGCATGCCACAGCCACCCCATGACACAAAGTTCTGAGTGGCAATCACAAGTAGTAATTTCAGAGGCTTCCCAGAGTACAAGGACTTTTCAGCTGAAAAAGGACAGCAAAAAAGCCACAGATACTCAGCTGATGCACCCAGCACAGAACAGCTCTTTCCTGTGGATGAATGAAATTAGAAGCCCCATTTGTTTAGATTTATATAATTGGAAGTGAATAAATAAAGTTCATAAATAAATGACGACCACTAACTACCCAAAGCATTCAATGAATCTATCAAACAGATATTTATCTTCATATCAAATATCTAGATTTGGCAATGTATGGATACACTGTTCTAACAGCAACAGCAATTTTTTGTGCTTTAAAAATTATTGGATATTCTAACATGGGAGTTTCTCCACAGGCTTTACAACAAACAGGGAAAATGATTAGGGTGAGGTCAGAATGAAACTTGTACCAGCTTGATCTTCGTAACTATTGCTGGGTCAATACTTCTTGGAATTTAACATCAGAATATATATTTGTCATATTTAATTATAGCACAACTTTGGAAAATGTTAAAAAAAAACTCACAGACTTGTAAGCACAAGAATGCTTAAGCGATATTTACACTGAAATTCTTAATAAACTACATATGGCATTGTCCATAAGAAAGGTTCTTATTGACTTAAAACAATGCTCAAGATAGAGATCTAAGGAGAATGACTGAGGTAAACCTAATGCCTGGTGATGGACCAGCCTGACTCCATCTTAAGGATGGAAGTCATTTTGTTATAAGGCCTGAACTAGTTCATTTCTCTTTGTTGTAAAATTCAAGTTGACCATGCTTTAATTTGTTTCTGAGATTTGACATGACCCCACTCTATGGATTTTGATAAACACTTTGAATGTACTCTAATAAGATATTATACTCCGACAAATAATTTTAAAATGTTCAGCCAAGTTCCTTCATAACCACAAATTCTTTGGATGTAACCCAACCTTTGAAAACACAATTGCCTTGCAGTTTTTGGACTGCATAAAACTTATATTCTCCTTTGTTTGATGCTAGTTTTTCAAACCCAATTTTAGGAAGATATACTTACCTGACAGAAAATAAAGATTACTTAATGTTACTGAAGAAGTTTGATAATGGTCTTTACTCTCATTTGGTGGGATTAACACCTGGTCTAAGATAACATAGAAGTCAAACAAGGATCTGAAGTACAAACCATGATCCTACTTTGAAGCATAATGACTTTCCATGCAGTACCACCAGTCACCAGAGGGACCTCAACAATTTCCTCAGTAGCAGTACTTTTGAAGGAAATAATGTGAATAATGTGGGGGTATAAAATACCAATAATGTAAACCCAGTATTATTTACGTCTATAGTAACAATCCAGAAACCAGTTATTTGTAGTTTCACTTAAACAATTCCCAAAATTACTTCGCTTTTCAGGAAATAGGATCCTTAACTATCACATTGAAGTTTCATGTTAAAAGCCTATTTCCAACCTCTCTAGCTAGGGCAGGTATCTGTTTTCAGCAGTAATCCCTGAATGCCAGGAACTCAAGCTCTGTCTCTATTTTACTCAACTTTTCCTTCTCACGGTTCTCTGTTAATCATGGACTGGGTCTCCACAATTCATTTATTGTGTATAATTCTTAGAGCTATCTCAGGTCATCATAAATTAGCATTTTCTAGGTCTTGTTAGAACAAATGCTGATAAAGCAACTTTTGTGTTTTAAGCTGGAAAGAGTCTACATCCACAGGGATAGAGAACTATTCTCTATAGTTTCCAGCTTCATGAAATGAGAGTGGGAAATAAAATGATTCTAGCAACTGAGAGGCTTAATTTAGATAAGTAGATTGGTTGGTTTGCACCAATTGCATTTTAGTCTGAGGTAAATGCTTTGAAGGAAATGATAAAAAAAAATTGAGTAAACTTAAAGCAATGTCACTAAAATCAGGGACAAAACAAGGCTGGCTACTCTCTCCCTGTATCTTCAATATAGTACCTGTAGTTCTAGATAGAGAAATAAGACAACTAAAGTAGATCAAGGGAATACAAAACAGAAAGGAAGAAGTAAAGATATTGCTATTTGCAGATGATATGTTAGTATGCCCCAAAATTTCAAATAGAGAACTCCTACAGCTGATATACACATTCAGCAAATTGACTGGATACAAAATTAACTCAAAGAAATCAGTATCCTTCCTTTATGCAAACAATTAATGGGTTGAGAAAGAAATCAGGGAAACATAATCCTTCATAACAGTCAAAAATAAATAAAATATCTTGGTGTAACTCTAACCAAGCAAGTGAAAGACTTATATGACAAGAAATTCAAGTCTATGAAGAAAGAAACTGAAAAAGATACCAGAAGATAGAAAGATCTCCCATGCTCATGGGTTGGTAGGATTAACATAGGGAAATGGCCATCTACAGATTCAATGCAATTGCCATCAAAATTCTAACACAATTATTTACAATCCTTGAGAGAACAATTCTCAGCTTCATATAGAAAAACAAAAAATTCTGGGTAGCTAAAACAATCCTGTACAATAAAGGAACTTCTGGAGTTATCATCATCCCTGACTCAAGGTATACTACAGAGAAATATAAATAAAAGTCATATGGTATTGATATAGATATAGACAAGTTGATCAATGGAACCTGAAGACCCAAAAATAAACCCTTGTATCTATGCACACTTGAGTTTTGACAAAGAAGTCAAAACCATATTATGGAAAAGGGAGAGAATCTTCAACAAATGGTGCTGGTCTGGTTGGATATCTGCATGTAGAAGAATCCAAACAGACCCACATTTATTACCCTGTACTGAGAGACCAAATCTTTTGGGTTCAGACTCAATCTTTTTTTTTTTTAAGTATGCAGTATTATTTACTTTTCTATTTCTGTGATAAAAGCAGGCAAGTAAACCTATCAAAAATGTCCAAGCAACTTATTAAAGAATATATCTGCCTGATTCTAGAGTGATGAAAGTCCATCATGATGTGGGGGAGTAGGGCTGTTACATGAAGGCATGGCAGCTGGTACAGTCAGTGTTCTTCAGTAAAGTTTCTTTTATGAATGTGGGTGCCCTTGCATTTGGAGCATAGATGGGCAGAACTGAGAGTTCTTCTTGTTAGATTCTTTCTTATCCTTTTTGATAATTTTTGGTTGAAAGTTTATTTTATTTGGTATTAGAATGGCTACTCCAGCTTGGTTTTTTAGATCATTTCCTTGCAAAATTGTTTTCCAGCCTTTTCCAGACAGTGTCTCTCTTTGTCACTAAGGCACATTTCCTGTATGCAGCAAAATGCTGGGAGCTGTTTATGTATCCAGTCTGTTATTCTATGTCTTATTATTGGGGAATTGAGTTCATTGACGTTAAGAGATATTAAGGAACAATGATAGTTGCTTCCTGTTATTTTTGTTGTTAGAGGTAGAATTATGTTTGTATGGCTATCTTCTTTTGGGTTTGTTGGAAGAAGATTACTTTCTTACTTTTTCTAGGGTGTAGTTTCCCTCCTTGTGTTGAAGTTTTCCACCTATGATCCTTTGTGGGACTGTATTTGTGCAAATTTGGTTTTGTCATGGAATATCATGGTTTCTTCATCTATGTTAATTGAGAGTTTTGCTGGGTATAGTAGCCTTGGTTGTCATTTGTGTTCTTTTAGGATCTGTATGACAACTGCCCAGGTTGTCTAGCTTTCATAGTCTCTGGTGAGAAGTCTGGTGCAATTCTGGTTGGTTTGCGTTCATATCCTACTTGACCTTTTTCCTTTACTGCTTTCAATATTCTTTTTTTGTGTGTGTGCATTTGGTGTTTTGACTATTATAAGATGGGGGAAATTTCTTTTCTGGTCAAATCTATTTGGAGTTCTGTAGGCTTCTTGTATGTTTATGGGCATCTCTTTCTTTAGATTAGGGAAGTTTTCTTCTATAATTTTGTTGAAGGATATTTATTGGTCCTTTAAGTTGGTAATCTTCACTCTCTTCTATACCTATTATCCTTAGGTTTGGTCTTTTCATTTTATCCCAGACTTCTTGGATGTTTTGGGTTTGGAACCTTTTGCATTTTGCATTTTCTATGACTGTTGTGTCAATGTTTTCTATGTAGCTGAGATTCTCTCTTCTATCTCTTGTATTCTGTTAGTGATGCTTGCATCTGTGACTCCTGACCTTTTTCCTAGGTTTTCTATCTCCAGGGTTGTCTCCCTTTGTGATTTCTTAATAATTTCTATTTCCATTTTAGATTTTGGGAGGTTTTGTTCAATTCCTTCACCTGTTTGGTTGTGTTTTCTTGTAATTTCCTGTAATCTTTAAGGAGTTTGTGTGTGTGTGTGTGTGTGTGTGTGTGTGTGTGTGTGTGTTTCCTCTTTAAGGGCTTCTAGCAGTTTACCTATTCACCTATATTTTCTTAAGGAAGTTATTCAAGTCCTTCTTAAAGTCCTCTATCATCATCATGAGATGTGATTTTAAATCAGAGTCTTGCCTTTCTGGAGTGTTGGTGTATTCAGGGTTCCTGTGGTGGGAGAACTGGGCTTTGATGATGCCAAGTAGCCTTGACTTCTGTTGCTTATATTTTTGCCTTTGCCTCTCACCATTTGGTTATCTCTTTTGTTAGCTGGTCTTGCTCTCTGACTGTGGCTTGTCCCTCCTGCAACCCTGTATGTCAGTACTCCTGGGAAACTAGTTCTCTCAAGGAAGAATTTGAGTATGGAGAGCTGTGGTATAGGGTGCAGATGGAAACTGGAAGGATCCTGTCCCAGGCTGTTCCTTGGTTCCTGTTCCTGAGGGCTCTCAAAGCAGAAGTGGTGGTCTTACCTGTGCTCACAGGCATTTCTGCACTCCTGAGAGACTAGCTTTCTCCCAGTGATATTTGGGTATGGAGCACTGTGGCACAGATCAGCTCCAGTCTCTGTGGCACAGGATCAGTTCTGGACACAGACCTTAGACTCCATCTTAAAGAACCTCACCTAAGGTTGAACTCAAGTTAGCTTATAGGCCAGTACCTAGATCCAGTTTCTATGCTACCCACCAACAAACCTGTGTATGTCACCAGTTTTCAGGTTATTTCTCAACAAATATGCACCCCCAGGTTACAATCCTGCCTCTGACATTTTACTTCTTAACAACCACTAATCAGATGGAAAGCAGAAGCTAAGTTTATGGTTTAGCTCCAAGTACCTGCCAATTATGTTAAAAATAGTGCCCCCTAATCAGATTTGTACCATGCTAGATATCCCTTTCTTGTCTCTATAAATGCTTTACCTGAAACGAGGCTCAGGCCTCTACAGTCCTGCTGTATCAAGGTTGGTGAGGAGCCCAAGCTTAAGTGTGAATAAAGAGACTCTAATGTGAATACATCGGAATCTACTCCTTGGTTCAAGAATGTTTTCTGGCAAAATGCACAAAACTCAAGTCCAAATACCTCAACATAAAACCATATATATTTAACCTAATAGAACAGGAAGTGGGGAATAGTCTTGAGGTCATTTGTACAGGAGACAACTTCTTGTACCGAGCACCAATGGCTCAGGAGCTAAGATCAACAATTAATATGGGACCTCATGAAACTGGAAAACTTCTGTAAGGTAAAGGACATTGTAATATGACAAAATGATAGCCTACACACTGGGAAGAGGTCTTAGCCAAACTTACATCTGACAGAGGGCTAATATACAAAACACATTGAGACACGGTATTTCTACCTAGATTTAGCTGGCCTCAAACTCATTATTGTAGACCAGGCCAGCTTCAAATGCACAGAGGTCTCCCTGCTCTGCCTCCAGAGTGCTGGAAGTAAATGTGCATCACCATGCCAAGACTCTCAGCTTGTCTTTTTATCCAACTCTAATCCACTTTCCCACAGTGAGCTAGGTCTTTCTACATCAATAATTGATTAAGAAAATGCCCCATAGATCTTCATATCTACTGGTAAATTTGACAGGTACTTTCTCAATTGAGGTTCCCGCTTCTTAGATTATCTTAATTTCTATCTTAGTTATGCTTTCCATTTCTATGATAAAACACCATGACCACAATAATCTCTGGTGGTTAAGAAGTAGGATTTATTTCATCTTACAAATTGTAGTCGGACATCCAAGGAGTCAGTCAGGATCTCAGTCCAGCAACCTTGAGACAGGAATTGAGAAAAGCAATGGAGAAATACTGCTTACTAGTTAGTTCCATGTGGCTTGCTCAGCTTGCCTTCTTTGTGTCATACAGTAATAATCTATAGTGGATTGGGTATTCCCACATCAATTATGAATCAAGAAAAAAATCCCACAGACTTGCCTATAGGCTGATAATGCAGAAGCATTTTCTCAATTAAGATTTCTTCTTCTCTTGCCCAGGATCAAAGGTGAGAAGGAAACAACATCTGTCCTAACACTTGCAGTAACTGGGACCAGTGGGAACAGGCACACAGGAACTCCTCCAGCCCAGTGGCTCAGGTTTCTTCTGGTCTGTCTGGTCTGATGCTTTGAGCAGACGTTGGGCACAAACTCCAAGGATAGTCCCACAACACACAGAGGAAGCTCCACTCCCAGGCACTCTAACATTCCTAGAATGAGAGGTGGGGAGGACACAACATCTGTCCCAACACAGGGAGTAACTGGGACCAGCAAGACCCAGGCTAACAGGAACTCTGCCATCCCAGTGGTTCTGGTTGTTTCTGGTCTGCCTGGACTGGCCAGTGCCCTGAGCAGACCTTGGGCACAAACTCTGCAGTCAGTTCCAAAACACCCAGAGGAAGCTCCACTCCTAAGTGCTCTAACAATCCCAGGGTAACAGGATCCCAGAATCACAGAGACAGCTTGACTCCGAGGAGTTCTGACACAATCAGGATCACTGGAAGAACAAGCTCCAGTCACATTTAGGAAGGGCAGGTAGTACTAGAGATAACCAGATGTCGAGAGGCAAGGATAAGAAAATAAGCAACAGAAACCAAGGTTACTTGGCATCATCTGAACCCAACACTCCCACTATAGCAAGTCCTAGCCACACCATCACACTGGAAAAGCAAGATTCAGATATAAAATCACTTCTCATGATGATGATAGAGGACATTAAAAAGTACATAAATAACTCCCTTAAAGAAATATAGGAGATCACGTAAACAGTTGGAAGGCTTTGAGAAGGAAACACAAAAATCCCTTAAAGAACTACAGGAAAACACAATCAAACAGGTGAAGGGAATGAGCAAAACCATCCAGAATCTAAAAATGGAAATAGATCACAAATCAGGCCTCCACAGATACAAGAAGATTGAAATAATTCCTTGTATCCTATCAGATCACCATGGTCTAAGCCTGCTCCTCAATAACAACATAAACAATAGAATGCCCACATACACATGGAAGCTTAACAACACTCTACTCAATGATAACTTGGTCAAGGAAGAAATAAAGAAAGAAATTAAAGACTTTCTAAAGTTTAATGAAAATGAAGCCACAACATACGCAAATCTATGGGACACAATGAAAGCAGTCCTAAGAGGAAAACTCATAGCTTTAAGTGCCTCCAAAAAGAAACTAGAGAGAGAATACACCAGCAATTTGACAGCACAATTGAAAGCGCTAGAACAAAGAGAAGCAAATTCACCCAAGAGGAGTCAAAGGCAGGAAATAATCAAACTCAGGGCTGAAATCAGCCAAATAGAAACAAAAAGAACTATACAAAGAATCAACCGAACCAGGAGCTGGTTCTTTGAGAAAGTCAACAAAATAGATAAACCCTTAGCCAGACTAACTAGAGGGCACAGAGATACTTTTCTAATTAACAAGATCAGAAATGAAAAAGGAGACATAACAACAGACACTGAGGAAATCCAAAATATCATGAGATCCTACTACAAAAGCCTATACTCAACAAAACTGGAAAGCCTGGATGAAATGGACAATTTTCTAGACAGATACCAGGTACCAAAGTTAAATCAAGATCAGATCAATGATCTAAACAGTCCCATGTCTGCTAATGAAATAGAAACAATCATTAATAGTCTCTCAACCAAAAAAAGCCCAGGACCAGATGGATTTAGTGCAGAGTTTTATCAAACCTTCAAAGAAGACCTAATACCAATACTCCTCAAATTATTCAACAAAATAGAAACTGAAGGTATGTGGGGCAGTTCTGACAGCCAAAGTCCAGTAGAGCAAACCACTTTGAACCCCGGAGACCTACTGAGCATTTGCTCAGAGGGACGGAAGGCATTCGGTGAATCGCTCCTGAGACCATGGCTCAGATTTCAGCCCAGATCCCTCACAGCTGCCTCTGCAGGAGATGTGTGCTCTATCAGGCAGACACTGCCTCCAACTCCCAGCATTCTAGCTGTACCTTACACACAGTTATCTGACCACAAGTCAGGCATGCCACGCCCCATACAATAAAAAGGGTGGTTTGCCTCCTCCCCTCTCTCTTATTCCCTCCTCGCTCTTGCTTCCCCTCTTTCTTACCCCTCTCCCTCTAACTCTTACCCTCTTGCTCTCTCTCTTCTTTGCTCTTTGTTCTCTCCTCTCTCTCTCTTGCTTCCCCCTCTCTCTCTCCTCTCTCTCTCTCTCTCTGTCTCTCTCTCCTTCCTCTCCTTTCCTTCTCTCCACTCAACTAGCATATTTCCCCTTCCTACAATAAAATAACTCATTCATACATTGCCTCCTTTTTAATTAAGGCGCCGTGCAGCAAACAGGCCAGCACCGGGAGGAGAGAGAGAGACCTGGGCCTCACCACCAGGCCCCCAGCCAGCCTTAGGAGGGAGAGAGACTTGGGCCTCAGCACCAGACCCCCTGCTGCCCAGGGAGAGAGAGAGCCTCAGCAGGCCGGGCCTGGGCCACAACCCAGGCACCCCCCTCCACCACCCTGGAACAGCAAAGGTACTCTACCCAATTCGTTCTATGAAGCCACAATTACTCTTATACCTAAACCACACAAAGATCTAACATGGAAAGAAAATTTCAGACCAAATTCCCTAATGAACATCGATGCAAAAATACTCAACATAATTTTTGCAAACCGAATCAAAGAACACATCAAAACGATCATCCACCATGATCAAGTAGGCTTCATCCCAGGGATGCAGGAATAGTTCAATATACTGAAATCCATCAATGTAATTCACTACATAAACAAACTCAAAGGAAAAAAAAACATCTGATCATCTCACTAGACATTTGACAAATCCAACATCCCTTCATGATAAAAGTTTTGGAAAGATCAGGAATTCAAGGCCCATATTTGAACATAGTAAAAGCAATATACAGAAAACCAGTAGCCAATATTAAACTAAATGGAGAGAAACTTAAAGAAATCCAACTAAAATCAGGGACTAGAAAAGGCTGCCAACTCTCTCCCTACCTATTCAATATTGGACTTGAAGTCCCAGCCAGAGCACTTAGGCAACAAAAGGAGATCAAAGGGATATGAATTGGAAAGGAAGAAGTCAAATTATCACTATTTGCTGATATTTGATATGATAGTTTCCTTAAGTGACCCCAAAACTTCCACCAGAGAGCTCCTAAACCTGATAAGCAACTTCAGCAAAGTAGCTGGGTATAAAATTAACTCAAGCAAATCAGACGCCTTTCTCTACACAAAGGATAAACAGGCAGAGAAAGAAATTAGGGAAACAATACCCTTCATAATAGTTACAAATACTATAAAATACCTCGGTATAACTCTAACTAAGCAAGTAAAAGATCTGTTTGACAAGAACTTAAAGTCTCTGAAGAAGGAAATCGAAGAAGATCTCAGGAGATGGAAAGATCTCTCATGCTCATGGATTGACAGGATTAATATAGTAAAAATGGCCATCTTACCAAAGGCAATCTACAGATTCAATGCAATCCCCATCAAAATTACAACTCAATTCTTCACAGACTTAGAAAAATCAATTGGCAAATTCATCTGGAATAACAAAAGACCCAGGATAGCCAAAACTATTCTCAACAGTAAAGGAACCTCTGATGGAATCACAATCCCGGACCTTAAGCTGTACTACAGACCAATTGTGATAAAAACTGCATGGTATTCATACAGTGACAGGCAGGTAGATCAATGGAACAGAATTAAAGACCCAGAAATGAACCCATGCACCTATGGTCACTTGATCTTTGACAAAGGAGCTAAAACCATACAGTGGAAAAAAGAGCATTTTCAACAGATGGTGCTGGCTTAACTGGTGGTCAACATGTAGAAAAATGCAAATCGATCCATACCTTTCTCCTTGTACAAAGCTCAAGTCCAAGTGGAACAGGGACCTCCACATAAAACCAGATACATTGAAACTAATAGAAAATAAAGTGGGGAAGAACCTCGAGCAAATAGGCACAGGGGAAAATTTCCTGAAGAGAATACCAATAGCTTCTGCTCTAAGATCAAGAATTGACAAATGGGACCCCATAAAATTGCAAAGCTTCTGTAAGGCAAAAGACACTGTCAATAGGACAAAACAGTAACCAACAAATTGGGAAAAGATCTTTACCAATCCTATATCTGATAGAGGGCTAATATCCAATGTCTATAAAGAAATCAAGCAGTTAGACTCCAGAGAACAAAATAACCCTATTAAAAATGGGGTACAGAGCTAAAGAAAGAATTCTCAACTGATGAACACCGAATGGCTAAGAAGCACCTAAAGAAATGCTCAATAGCCTTAGTCATCAGGGAAATGCAAATCAAAAAAACTCTGAGATTCCACCTTACACCAGTCAGATTGGCTAGGATAAATGACTCAGGTGAAAGCAGATACTAGAGAGGTTGTGGAGAAAGAGGAACACTCCTTCATTGCTTGTAGGATTTCAAACTGGTACAACCACTCTGGAAATCAGTGTGGCGGTTCCTCCGGAAATTGGACATAGTTCTACCAGAGGACCGAGCTATACCACTCCTAGGCATATACCGAGAAGATGCTCCAACATGTAATAAGGACACATGCTCTGCCATATTCATAGCAGCCTTATTTATAATAGACAGAAACTGGAAACAATCCAGATGTCCCTCAACAGAGGAATGGATACAGAAACTGTGGTACATCTACACAATGGAGTACTACTCAGCTATTAAAAACAATGAATTTATGAAATTCTTAGGGAAATGGATGGATCTGGAGAGTATCATCCTGAGTGAGGTAACCCAATCACAAAAGAACACACATAGTATGCACTCTCTGATAACTGGTTATTAGCCCAGAAGTTCAGAATACAGGAAGAACAACCCACAAACCACAAGAAACGTAAGAAGAAGGAAGACAACATGGTGGACATTTCATTCCTTCTTAAAAGGGAGAACCAAATACCCTTGGAAGGAGTTGCAGAAATTAACTATGGAGCAGAGACTGAAGGAAGGACAAGCCAGCCTAAATATAGCTATCTCCTGAGAGGCTCTCACAATACCTGACTAATACAGATGTAGAGGCTCACAGCCATCCATTGAACTGTGTACATGGTCCCCAATGAAGGAGTTAGAGAAAGGTTCTATTGAGTTGGAGGGTTTGCAGCCCCTTAGGATGAACAACTATATGAACTAATTAGTACCCTCATAGCTCCCAGGGACCCAACTGCCAACCAAGGACTATACATGGTGGTACTGATTGTTTTGGCAGCATGTGTATAGTAGAGGATTGCAAAGCTGATCATCAAGAGGAGGAGAAGTTCTCGGCCCTGTGAGGTTCTGTACCCCAGTGTAGGGGAATGCCAGGGCCAATAAGTAGGAGAGGGTGAGGTGGCAGGCATGGGGATGGGAGAGGCAACAGGAATTTTCTCTTGTTGTATTTGTTTGTTTGTTTGTTTGCTTTTTTTTGGAGGGAAAACTGGGAAAGGAGAAATTTAAATGTAAATAAAGAAAATACCTAATTAAAAAAATAAATACAATACTCAACAGAAAAAAAACAAAAAATAAATAAATAAAAATGGAAATAGAAACAATAAAGAAATCAGAAAGAGAGACAACTCCATAGATAAAAAACCTAGGAAAGAAATCAGGAGTCATAGATGCAAGCATCACCAACAGAATACAAGAGATAGAAGAAAGAATCTCAGAAGTAGAAGACACCATAGAAAACATTGACACAACAGCCAAAGAAAATGCAAAAAGCAAAAAGCTAGTAACCCAAAAATTCAAGAAATCCAGGACGCAATGAGAAGACCAAACCTAAGAATAATAGACACAGAAGAAAGTGAAGACTCTCAAGGTAATGGGCCAGTAAATATCTTCAACAAAATTATAGAAGAAAACTTCTCTAAGCTAAAGAAAGAGATGCCCATGATCATACAAGAAACCTATAGAACTCCAAATAGACTGGACCAGAAAAAAAATTCCCTCCCATCACATAAAAACTCCAAATGCACTAAACAAAGAAAGAATTTTAAAAGCAGTAAGGGAAAAAGGTCAAGTAACATATAAAGGCAGGCCTATCAGAATTACCCCGGACTTCTCACCAGAGACTATGAAGACTAGAAGATCCTGAGCAGATGTCATACAGACCTTACAAGAACACAAATGCCTGCCCAGGCTACTATACCCAGCAAAACTCTCAATTGCCAAAAATGGAAAAAACAAGATATTCCATGATAAAACAAAATTTACACAATATCTTTCAATAAATCCAGCCCTACAAAGGATAATAGATGGAAAACATCAACATAAAGAGCAAAACTACACCCTAGAAGAAGCAAGAAAATAATTTTTCAACAAATCCACACAAACCTAATTCCACCTCTTACAACAAAGGAACAGGAAGTAGCAATTACTTTTTCTTAATATCTTAATATGAAAATTAATATTACCAACACATCCTAATTGATTGAAATCCAAAAATATGAGGAATTAGAAATTTGTTGATTGTCATCCAATGGTCTCTCTAATTTGGTAACTGGGGAAGTAAGTCCAATATTGGACAATCCATATACACTTTCAGCTTGTTTGTTCCTGACTGTGTCTTGCTGTGTACAATATAATGGTCTTGAGATCTTGCTTCTCCTATCTCAGCCTCTCTATTAGTAGTATTGTTTATTTCATGTCTTTACACTATACTATGGTTTTCAGAATAGCTTACATATTTTAAAATTATTTTTATACTCAAAGGAAATGTAGACTATTAAATTGGGATGGGATTTGTAAGAGTATAACTAAGAGTGAGACTGAGTGCTTTGCTTGATGTTTGTAACTCTTGTATCCAGTTACCACAGTAAGAGCCAAGATTTTAGCTCTACTAAATACAAAGCAAACAAACAAACAAAAACACTTTACATATTTATGTTTATTTAAGAAAATGTTATTAGTGATGTATTATTTTGAAATATATAGTTAATATGTTTGGAGTTATTTAAAATTTATATTGAAAAAACATGTATTTTCAGTATTGCTATAGGCAAGCATCTATATAAGACTGTTAAATTGATTATCACTTTATATTATATCAAACAATTTTTATTTTTATTTTTTTTATATTTTTATTTTTTATTAGATATTTTCTTTATTTACATGTAAATTTCTCCTTTCCCAGTTTCCCCTCCAAAAAACAAACAAACAAACAAAAACAACAAGAACAAACCCTTGTTGCCTCCCCCCTCCCCATGCCTACCACCCCACCATCTCCCACTTATTGGCCCTGGCATTCCCCTACACTGGGGCACAAAACCTTCACAAGGCCAAAGTCCATTCCTCCTCTTGATGATCAGCTTTGCAATCCTCTACTATACACATGCTGCCAAAACAATCAGTCCCACCATGTATAGCCCTTGGTTGGTAGTTGGGTCCCTGGGAGCTCTGAGGGTACTAGTTAGTTCATATTGTTGTTCGTCCTAAGGGGCTGCAAACCCTTCAGCTCCATAAATTCTTTCTCTAACTCCTTAATTGGGGATCGTGTACTCAGTTCAATGAATG
>JADRCD010206918.1:0-46234 GCA_019843815.1 Montemys delectorum
ACACACACACACACACACACACACACACACACACACACAGCACACAGCACACACAAAAGAAAAAAAAACTATCTCTATATTCCTCTCCCATACAGAACCCCTGTGATGACAAACGCCACAGAGACATTTGGTCTAAAGAAAAAACCTGCGATCGTTTACCAAAATTCTTGGTAATAGGACCCCAGAAAACTGGTGAGAACTTTTAATATTATTATTAAATAATGTAAAATAACTAGGAGGGTCAGTCCTTGTTGCAGTGGGACCTGGAGCCTCCTGTAAAAGCTAATGAAGGAACTGCAGACATTTCTCTGACTCAACCTTGTTCAGCTGAATACTAAGGGCTTTGTTGGGCTTTGTTTTAAAAAGAAATGGGAGAAATGTCAGTTGAAAGACACAGCAGTCAATTTGCTGCATGTCCTTTTTTTTTTTTTTCCAAAGATCATTCTCCAGAAGTGTAGCTAACATTCCTAAAATTAAAACAAATTTTGTGTTTAGAAAGTGATTGACAGGATTGCTCAAATGACAAGTAAGACATTTGTAAGTACCTGGTCTTTATAAGAACTCTTTTCCAAATCGTCTACTTTCCAGATACAGTTTACTTTTCTTGCAGAGGTGACTTTAAAAAGAAAAAAATCTAAAAGATGTTTGACAAGCAGAATTCCTAGACATAAACAAAACTTTCTGCTATCAAGGTGTTTATTCGTACCCAGGAGGCATCCGTTGCACACTTTCTTAAATTGGCATGCAGTTTCTCCCTCCCCGAAATTCTCATTTCTGTAAAGCTCTGTATTAAAGAGAAGCCCAGTGGAAGTTTCAATGGCAAACATTTGAGCTGTGCTTTGCGTGATAAATGACTTGGGGCCCTTGGATTCTGGCTTCATAGGAAGCAGCCACAGAAGCTGTACCGAGGGGTAATCCCCTTCCTTGGCTCCCAACATACCTGAGAGTTCTCGGCGAGGTGTGCAGACTCAGATGCTTCATCATTTTTAATGCTAGTTGCAAATAGTCAGAGAGCATGGTGTAAGAATGGGCGACGTTCCTTCCCTTGTGTGTTCCCATGCCGATATCTACTGAAAGTCTAAAGATGGTTAGGAAAACATTGCAAGTGAGCTATCCTCAGTGGCTCTCTCTGCAATCACATAACCGCCCTCGCCACTTCTCATCACCCCTGTCTGAATCTTGAAATAGTCCCTTTGCATCTGAGCTCTGCAGGATACGTTGCTTCTCCTGCCACACTGGATATGGACAGTGTGCCACCATGCTTAGACAGCAGAAGTATTACTGAGCATACTAAACTCTGCGGGATTTTCAAGCATTTATGTTACTATTTGGATGTGACATTTGTCTTTGGCATAAAATCTTTATAGAAAATTATTGTTTTGTGGATATTAATTTTCCCAGGTTTGGAAGGATTTTTTTTAGGTATAATTTACAGGATTCAATAAAATGTATCCATTCTAAATACAGAATTAGGCAAATATTACACAGCTGTGTTTGGGTAGTATTTCCACATAGAATAACTTAAGAACCTTTATGAGACCCTGATAGTAAGTCTTCTCTTCCCTAGTAAACAGACCAGGAAGCTAAGACACAGAGTTCCCAGAGCTAGCAGTATTGAAACTGCAACAAAATGCTTGGGCCTAGGGCTTGCCTGACTCTTGATCTCTCTTACTGTGACTTCTAGTTGGGACAGCCTGTCCATCCATCTGTAAGTCCTATCTCCACATACACACACACACACATATACACACACACATACACACACACACACACACACACACACACACTCCTGTAAATGTTAAATACTCTTTCACTCTTCTCCTTGACAATTTAAAAAACAAAAAAAGGCAATCAATATAGCAGCAGTATAGATGTCATAGAGCTTTGTAGAAGCACAAATTCCTAAGCCACGCCTTAGGCCTACTGAGTAAGACCCCTTGGATGGGAACAGATATGAACCAGTCTCTGTTCTGTGACTCGGCTACAGCCGGGCTTTGAGGATTGGGGTTGGGTCAAGGTACTGAAGAACACTGGTACTGTCTATCACATGTCCTTGCATTTCATCCCATGTGGCCGTCTTGATTGTGGGTAAAGTCATTGTTTAGCTTAGATATATTTTCTTGGTACACTGTGTCTTTTAATTCATTCTTTAGACAATTTTGTTCTTGGCAGCTATTTTAACCACTTTTATATTGTACAGATATTGTATATTAAGAGAAAATTTAAAGAAATAAAGTAATAAGTAAATAAGTAATAAGTAATAAGAAAATACCAAATTTCACACAAATGGCAGCTTGGTATCATTGCTGACAAAATTATAATGGTCCTTCTGCACCTGAGATTGTTCTTGCTAACTTTTGATCTGAAATAAAACTGAGAGAGCACAGTCCATGAGATCACAACAGTTAGATCATGAGCTTGTAGAAACTATGGGGACACTTATATCCTAGGAATATTGACTGTATAGGCAAAGGATACCTTTTTGTGATGATATTATATACACAGTCACAGTTGCAAATAAGTGTGTAAATCTTGGGCAAACTGAACCCAAACTGCCTTTCTTTCTCCTGCCTTTCTTTCTTAAACCTGAGCTACATACTTATTTTCTTTGAACCTCCTGATTTATGTGAAAACACTAACTTTACTTCTTTAAAAAAAAAAAAAAAAAAACTCCCAAACATGTAAGTACCTGTGCTGTACCATTCTATTCCCAATAAATGTAAATGTTGTGCCGTGGCACTAAAAAGAACACCACTTCTCTTCAAACTTAACAATTTAAGTCGTTTTTGACCATTTGTTGTGTATAGGTACACTCAAGTTTATGCAAACTTGTTAAAAGATTAAGTTCTTCATTAGCTTTCATGGGCCTCTGGAAGAACATTATGTCAAAGTTTATATCATATCTAAAAAGTATCAGTTTGGGTGATGAAATATATCAAATAATGATGTCATTCACTTATATTTTTATTTTCTAATTTTAAAAAAAATTGAGTTAAAGGATGTCTTTTATCTTATTGTTTGCTTTTCACTGATTATTCTCTCATGCAATGCATCCTGACCACAGCCTCCATTCCTCCCCCACAATCCCACCTCCTCTACCCCAGATGCACAGCTCTTCTGTTTCCCTCCAGCAAAGAACAGGCTTCACAGTGATATCACCGTGGCACGACCCGTTACAATAAGAACAGGCAGAAACCCTCGTATCAGGGCTGTGCAGCATGAGAATAAGAGCCCCAGAGCAGGCAAACGAGTCACTCCTGTCCTTAGGAATCCTCCAAGAGCACCAAGCTCAACAACCACAGGATAGAGGATGCCTTTTCGCATCACAGAGAATCTGTGAAATAGATGAGGCAGATGGGTGGGGTTTTTTTTCTTTCTTTAAGAAAACTGCAATAAAGAGAAGCTAACAACCAGAGTCACAGATGACGCCTGTGACTAAGCTAACCTCAGAAGTCCTTTTTCCCAGCACTGGTCCGCACTCACCTCTCATCCCTCTGCCTCTGCTGGGAGAATGTGCCTCCCATCCCCTGCAGGTTGTCCGTTCGCTTTGGTGAGAGTGCACTGAAAGAATCTGTCTCGCTCATTATAGTATTGAGTTTATTAGTGACTGAAATGCTAACAGGAAGAAGCTGTCTTTTCCACTGGTTGATTTCTGATCTTTGCTGTCATTTCAGGTACCACTGCCTTGTGTCTGTTCCTGATTATGCATCCTTCCATCCTTAGTAACTCCCCCAGCCCAAAATCCTTTGAGGAGGTACAGTTCTTTAATAGAAATAACTACCACAGGGGGATTGATTGGTAAGATGGGTTATTAGTATAAATCTAAAAGTATATGTACCATGCACATTATAAACTTAGTGCTAATATTTAGAAACACCGAAATTTGTGACCACAGATAAAAATTCATGCTACACATATTACAAATTGACTAACCAATATAAAAAAAAAAAAAAAAAGGCATGAAAGTCATTCATACCAAGGCTTTCCAGCTAATGGGAGGGCTTTTTGCTTTGGGAGACCCACGTGTCAGATGTTAATTATCTTTAAAGGTAATTGCAGATGTATGTTCAGAAAAAATAGTGTAAGCTCTGGTAATGTTACTCTGCCCTTGTGCACGTTTCATGGAGTGATGCTGTGGTCTGAATACATCATTCTCTATCATGTTTTGATGAAATGGGCAAAAAGTAACTAGAAATGGAAATGGGTGTGTATTTCATGAATTATGAAAGCTATAAAACAATTTAAAGTTATAAATAAAAAACTATTTTTTACCTTTGAGTTAAAATTAATGTTAAGTATTGGAAGAAAAATGGTTAAAATCAGAAGAAATGATACAGATTTTATATATATATATATATGTATGTATATATATGTAATATTATATAATGTAATAATAAAGCCTCTGTGGTCAGGCTTATTGTATGATGTCAATTTTCTAAAGATTAACTATGCCAAGAGGTCCCTGTGGTTAATCTGTAGGAAGACTAATGGGTGAGTATCTCTTGAGCATCTATAGAAGTTGCATTCTAATTATCCTATTGTTCACAGTCAATTCTTCTACACAGTGTTGGGTATTATTAACTAATTGTGTGGTGTTAAATAAACTAGAAATTACTTCAGCCTCAGTCACCATTTTCTCAAGTAGAACAGAACATCAACATTGGGACAAAATGGGGTGGGGGAAACTTCTTTAGAAATAAATCCTAGCAAAACCCTTGACATTCCTGCAACTTTAAAATAATCAATTTTTTCATCAGTTATATTAATCAAAGCCCTTTGGATCATAAATGTGTCAATACTGTAATAAAAAGCAAACTCTCTTCAAATAGTGTACAAGAAGATGACACAAATAACTAAGCATAACTCAGTTACAGTCAGGGTTGTAGCTCAGTGGTAGAGTGATGCCTGGTATATGCAGGGCCTGGGTTCATTCTTTGGCACCACAAAAGCAAGTAAGTGGGAAAAAGCCAAAAGCATCATAGATCTGAATACAGCTTCCCAAAAGTACTCCCCAAATAGTTTTGATTGACAAATTATACATTATAAAAGGCAATTTATTCAAATAATAGATAATGGTAACTGTGAGTGTCATTTTATAACTATAATTACAGATTCGTTCTCAGCGACATCAAATGTGTCCGCCGGCAGACTGCCAGGCCTCCCTGGGAAACAACACCCCATCAGCTGTGCTTTGGGGTTTTTGATCCCACAAGGCTGAAAATCGGGTGCCTCATAGTTCAGGGACCATTTTAAAAAGCAGTCTAAGTGTATGGGTAGAGTACAAACAAATTAGGCCAAATGAAAAGTTTTGAATTCCATCTCAGACAAAGTAGCCACAACTTACATTATAAATGTCTCAGGAAAACATCTGACATAATTGTGCTTGTACACTTTATGCTTTGTGCTTTATGACTTAACATTCTGTTTAAATGCATAAGATGTAGAGGAGAATCGTGTGTAGACAGCCATAGAGCCCCTGTTAACATTTGGAACTTCCACAGTTATAACCTGGCTTTGAGTACAATCCATTGAAAATTCTCAGGATCAGAGCTGAGCAAAGTTGTCTCACTGTGAAAGGTACTTGTTAGAGATGGAAAAACATACATCACATGCAGACAAAAAAAATGAAGGAGCTAGTCAGTGTTAATGTAAATCACAAATAAATATGGATACTACAAAAAGTATACACAAAAAATATGCAAAAAGTAAATTATGTTTCTTTTACTGCTAAAGTCTTAGGCTTCTCAGAAGCCTGAAGCTTGAAGGAGCCATATTCACGTGTAACCCATAAAATTACTAAGTCTATAATATGCTTATTGATTCTCTGGCTATCCTAAATACTTAATCTCCAAGAGGGATTTTACCTGGTGAAACTTCAGGTCCTGTTCTGTAAACGTGGACCACAATCTCTTGCATTTACTAGTTCACTAATCAAATATCTCTCAAGTTATCTGTACCCTCCAACTCCTAGAGAATGTGAAAATATGGGCAAACAGGATGGCAGCCATTTTCTGTGCAAGTCTCTGAGACTAGAGAAAATCAACAGCACAGGTCCAATATCCGGGAGGACCTTGAGGGCTTTTCAAAGCCTGAACTGTTACATTATAACAGGCAGATGGGAAAGTGGGTGTCTCTCTATTAAAAGCTATCTGATATCAGCACCTCTGTCCTTTTTATTCATTACTTTTTGGACCATTTTTCAGGAGCAGGTTTGAGATAAGCTTGTAGCCAACAGGCACTCATGATAACCCAGATCTTAGAAGCAGTATAAGCTTCAAAATAAGGCCAAAATGTGGCACTGCTGGAAATAGAGTGTATGCCGCAAGAGATAGCACATCAAACACCCCTCAAATGTTTTAATCTCTTTTCCTGTAAAAGGAAGCCGAATGACCTGTGAAACAGGGCAGTCCCCGGAACACACGGCAAGATTCGGTTGCTCTAGGCGTCTAGAGGTCCCTATTAACTTTGCTTTGTGATAACAATTGGAGTCCTAACAGGAACCCTGGTTAATAGACAATGTCACATGGGCTTAGAGTCACATGAGCTTTCAGGTGAGACTAAAGCACACTATACACAGATGCCATTGTGGGAATGTTGGTGACTCATGCTCAGGAATTATTGAACTCCGCGCATCCTAAGTGGTGGTGGCCCATGAGTTGGCAGGAGGGAGCAGAGTGAGGCCATTATTGTAAAAATGTAACTCCTCAAAGTTAGATTTGAGACAAAAGCCTTTTCTTCTAAATGATTTCCCCTCTCTGCTATAGAAATATATACTATCATGAGCTGAGGTAGCTATGCCTGACAACTTTTGCAGGAATGGAACTTTAAGCAGATGCCGACATTTCTGTGCTTGAACTGCCAGGCGTGGCTGCGTTCACCCTTGTGGTGATTTGGCTGTTCCTTACCCTCCAGGGGACAAGGACTGAACTGGGGAAGTTTTAATGAGGTTCTGTACTAAATTCTAAAGAAAAAACATAGCAACATGGTATTTTAAAAAGGAAACAAATAGCCCTGTCATTCTGTGCTTCTACACTCTATGATTAAATATATCAGCCAGACCCAGCAGTTGGAGTGATTGTTTTACTGTGACAACAAAAACTATCCTGTATGAATTATTTTGAATGCCTTTTAACTAAATATACATGTTTCCTGGTATCCGCTTTGGTTGGGGGTCTCAGTGCTGGTTTTCTGTTTAGATGCGTTTTGCACAGGAGCTGAGTTTTGATTTTTTTTTTCTTATATCCTCGTTGCCCCACAATTTATTTCTCTGAAATTAAGAAAAAAACAAAACATAGTTTGTCAGATAACCTTCTAAGAGTTTTGAACACATGTCCTTTGCCAACCGTCATAGAGAAAGGCTTGGTCGTGAGTTTTTTAAGGGACGGATGAATGTCTTGGCCACCTTTAATGTCTTCAGTCACCACTGTACAAACGTAAGAGACTTGTTTTGAAAGAGATGCTCCTTTCTAGGTACATGGATTTCTTCCCAGTTCCATCTAATGTCACCACTGACTTTCTGTTTGAGAAGAGTGCTAATTACTTTCATTCAGAGGACGCTCCTAAGAGGGCTGCTTCTCTAGTCCCGAAAGCCAAGATCATCACCATACTCATCGACCCATCAGACCGCGCGTACTCCTGGTATCAGGTACGGGGAAAAATGTGCCCAGCAGAGAGAAGGAGAGTTTGTACAGTGGAAGGTCATTTCCTGCAAAACTTTAACTTCCTGTTGGAGGGCAGATTATCTTTGAATCCTCCATGCATATGCAATTTACATATGTGTATGCAGCTCTGTGTGTGTGTGTGTGTGTGTGTGTGTGTGTGTGTGTGTGTGTGTGTGCATGCATACATAAAGGAAGTCATTTCTTAGGAGCATACTGCCTTGTTTTTGAGACAGGATCTCTCTCTGAGAACCTGCCTCGTTAGGCCTTACCGTCTGGCCGTTGAGCCCCAGGCATCTGCCTGTCTGCCTCCCAAGCACTTTGACAAGCACATGTCATCACCTCTGCCTTTTGCATATGAGTTCTGAAAATGAATCTCAGGTGCTTCCCTTTTCAGGGCAAGCAGTGTGCCACCTGAACTCTCTCCCCAGCCCTGCCCTCTCAGATGTGGATAGAAGACCTACTAGTTAATTGATGTGTCCAACAAAGCAGATGGTTTATTCTTGGTTTCCCAGGAGAAACAAACACTATCAAGGTTTTTTTTTTTAATTTATTTGATACCTTAATAAAATGCATGAGTGCAATGAATTGCAATTGAAAATATATAACAAAATATTACATGCTTGTGTATATGCATGTGTATTTTAAGGTAAATGTAATAATTTAAAATCATTATTTTTTTCAAGCATATGCATAAATTACAAAGGGCTAAATAGGTTTTCCTTTGTAATCCTTGTTTTATAAATTGTAAGGTCTCTGTGACAACTCTACCATTGCGTTTCAAAAACAGCTATAGAGGATATGCAAGGAAAATGGCCGGGTTCTGTAAAGCCGCTGGCCCCAGCTCCAAAGACACTGCAGTAACTGCGTCTGCAGATAAAGCAATGAGAAGGCCGAGCATTTACAGGACCCCTCATACCTGAAAGCCCAGCCTGTCCAAGCGGCTCGATGCCTTTCTCTCATGTACTTATTGTCTTCGTGTCCCTAAGGTCTGCTAGAACTTGACAAAGGTTCAATCACTGTGAGATAATTTAACACACTCTCAGGAAGTCTGTAAAATGTGCAGTGGTATTTTAATCACTTAATAAAAAGCAGACAAAATTAAACATACAATTAAACAGCAAAATTGAGTTTTTCATGTCCTTACTCACTAGGAATCTTTTGATAGTTTATATATCTCATTTCTATAATTTTGTTTTGTTTGGTACTTTGAGACACAGAATCATGTAGCTCAAGCTGGCCTAGAACTCTAGATACATAGCAGAGGATAACTTTGACCTCATCTTCCTGCCTCCACTCCCCAAGTGCTGGGATGACAGGCATGCACTACCATGTCTAGTTGATAATTTTTAAATGCATTCCTATTGTTCATATTTCATCTGTCCATCAAAAAATTGTAATGATCTCTGCAAAGTGTTGTTTGAAAAATGATTTGAGCTAATAGATATTAACACTGCTTTTGGCTTATTGGAGAAACAGTGTATCTGAATAAGCATAAAAACAATAAAGATGTAAATAATGCATAGACTTGTTCAGTGATAAAATCTGACTTAAAAGCAAGTTAGATTTATTAACAGGGGAGTCTGAGCATTAGAGGAACCACTGGTCAATCTTTAAAATAGGGAATGATTTATAAGAGAAAAACAAATGAAATGTTCTAATAGTACAAATAGAGCTATCTGTCAAGGAGTCATCAACAGGACAAGGCAGAGACAGAGGCCGATATTCTATTTCCCTAGAAACTGTAATCTTAAGACGAATGTGGAAAGTCATGTTAACAAAAACTTATTATCTGAGACTCTGCTGGTTATCTCTATCAGAGGTTAGACATTCAGTTAATTGCCCATGTTCTAAGTGGCCCACACAGTTCAGAGCCTCCTAGATGATTGCATGTTGTACTGGCCTGGTATGGTTTCAGACAGTTAACTCTTTTTAAGATTTATTTTTATCTTTAACTATATGTGTGTATGTCTGTGTGGGGGCATGTGCATTAAATGCAAGTTTCAAAAAGAGGCCAAAAGAGGGTGTTGGATCTCCTGGAGCTGAACTTACAAGTGGTTGTGAGTTGCCTGTCATACATACGTGCTAGGAACTGAACTCAGGTCCTCTGCTAACAGAGTACTTGCTTTTAACCACTGGATCAACTCTCCAGCCCCCAACAGCTAACTTCTTGACTGTTGTGCTATTAGAGAATAAAGTGTCCCAAAGCACTATGTTCTTTTATATTTAGCAAAAGCAGTTATTCCAGTTCACACGTGGAAGGGCACATTGTGAGATATTTCAAAGTTGAACTGGGAGCAGAGTCACAGGAAGGGATAGACTTTAGAGAGGCAATAATGAAAGACAATCTCCACGAGAGGGGATGGAGCCATTGGAAAGCTAAGGTTGCAGAAATCCACGGCCTCACATCCATCTTTTATGCCAAACCAGAGCCATTTCTCCAGCCAAAGTATACATTAAATTGCAAGTTGACAGATTTCATTTTGTGCCATCTACTTTTTCCAAAGTATATCTGGGAAAAACAAAAGAAATGCACCTTGATTGGCTCAAAAAGAAAGAAGATTGGAGCTTGGTAACCACTTAGCCCCCAGAAAGTAAGAATGAGTGCAGAGAGGAGAGAGAGAGAGAGAGAGAGAGAGAGAGAGAGAGAGAGAGAGAGAGAGAGAGAGAGAGAGAGAGAGAATATCTAAGGCTTTCAACTAAGGAAACATCATAAATATTGCAAACGAATCAGTCCGCAGTGGGTGAGCAGAGGCCAGCAGAGAGTACCGTGCAATAACTGAAATTCCAGTTGCCACAAATGTGCTCTTCAACTAGATGTGGTGAACAGCCACAGACTGGCAACTGTGCCTGAGTGCTTAGTGATCAATTTGAAGAAAAGGTGATTGTCCTTGATACCATGGACCAGAGACTGAGCCATTAGGAAACATTTTCATATTTCAATTGCTGCTTTCTGCATTTTCTCATTCTGGTTCTACACAAAGGTTGCCATTAGCTAAAATAACCTTGGCTTTTAGATGCTCGGTAATGTGTGGTAAAGTCTATAAATCTCACATAATGGGCATGTCAGAGTTTGCAGTAGTTTCTTCATTTAAAGTAGCCAATGGGGTCTTCTAATCAAAACCTACCTTAAGACTAAGATTAGCAGGAGTACTGGTATAGAATGTCACTGAGCATGATGGGTGTTCGATTATGGGCTAGCAAAGAAACATAACCTCTAATGAGGGCTTTGAAAGTTTACTTTCAGAACAAAAGAATAAACTGTGGGAAAACTCAAAAAATATTGGCTAAGAAATCCTATCAACAATAACTCAGCCTCTACTACCTAAGTTCCCAAAAATGTACAACCTCACCAAAGTATTAACTTTAAACTTTGATGCTCCGAGCACGGTTTCATCTTTTATTAATTTATGACAAATAACTGTCCAGTAGTATGCCATTATTTCATTAGCTTTGAGACTTGTCAAAAGATTGGGTTTTAATTATTTATGCCTAGAGTTGAGGTTAGTTTAATTATCTGTCTTTTGGTTGTAGCATCAGCGGTCCCATGAAGACCCCACAGCTCTGAAATTTAGCTTCTATGAAGTGATCTCTGCTGGACCCAATGCACCCTGGGAACTCCGAACCCTGCAGAAGAGATGCCTGGTCCCTGGATGGTATGCCAGCCACATCGAGAGGTGGCTTGTTTATTTCCCTCCATTTCAGGTATGAAGTAACTGGGACCTCCAGCATGTGATAAACTCATTAAGTGGATGACTTTGCCTCAAACACAGCAGAAACGTTTGCTCACTAAAACATGGCTGAGTTTTATCCTGTCGTTTCAAATCATCATGCTGGCAGAGAAAAATTAGGCACGTATTGAAAAACAAAAGGGTTTAATTTTCTAAGAGTGTCTCAGGCTAATTCTCCCTGACCAACTTGTTGGCATTAGCATACCCTCCCTGGCTGCATGAGATTTGAAAAGCGTTGGCTTGCTAAGTCCTGTTCTGCTATGAATGAAGCCCGACAAGAGGGAATGTCTTCTCCAGACCAGACAGACGGTGTTTTGTTGAATGAGTACCATGATCCCCCTTCTGAAACCCCTTGCTGAAGTCTTCCTGTATCTTGTTCCTCTCGTCCCTTGCTTTGTCTCTTTCATTCGGCATCAGCTTCTACAAACACTTACTCCCTACTCTGGATTGCATAAGCAGCCCCGTGACACCAGAAGTCAGTCCTGTGGCTCTAAAACCACGTGTACAATATGATAGCTGTGACAACTTATGGCTAATTAAACATCTAACAGTTACGTAAAACCTAAAACTCAGCTCATTTTCATTAGCTCCATGTGAAAGCAGATTAGCTTCATGTTAGATGCAGCAGTCCATCCAAGAAATAGTAAGTTCTACTGAACGTCCAGAAAGGGGGCTTTGACAAAGTTGTGTGACAAGGTCTGTGGCTCCCATCATGGCCTACTGTCGTTTCGTCATACTGGGTTATCAGTCACCACACACCAGAGAAACAAATTCTTTCCCGTGGTTTCTCTTGGTTTGGGGTTTGTTGTTATTGTTTGCTTTGTTTTCTTGAGGCAGGGTCTCACTCTACAGCACAGACTGACCCCAAGCCCACAGAAGTCCCTCTGCTCCAGCCTCCCAAGTTGGAATTACATATGCGGCCCCTATTAGTTTCATTATTATTATTATTATTATTATTATTATTAATTTATTTTTATGTATGGGTCCATGTGGATGTGCACTGCATGTTTGTGCGTTCCTTCAGAGGCCAGAAGACAGCATCAGATCACAAGGAACTAGAGTTACAGGAGGTTGCAAACTACCTTATGTGGGTTCTGGGAACTGATCCCTGCTCCTCTGTGAGAGTATTATGTATTCCTAACCACTGAGCCATCTCTTCAGCCCCTTCCATTTCTTGTTCTTGTCTTGTTTGGTTGTTTGAGACAGGGTTTTTCTGTGTAGCCCTGACCATCCTAGAACTCATTCTATAGATAAAGCTAGGCTCAAACTCAGATCCACCTGCCTCTCTCTGCCTCCTGAGTACTGGGACTAAAGGAATGTGCTGACACTACACAGTGACATTCATTTCTTGAGCAACATTCTGCCCATATTCGTGTCTCAGGGAATCACACCTTCCTCCAGATGGTAATCAAAGGATTTCTCAAATGCTCCTGAGTGGAATTGAAGAATGATAGGTTCTCCATCTCCTACGCTTATGATAACCCTTCTATTCAGGAGGTGGAGTCACAGCAATGGGGGGCAGGGGAGTTGCTGTTTTAGACACAGGGTCTCACACTCTTCCTGTCCTCAAGCTCACACCTGACCTGGTCTCCTGAGTGCTGGGATTTGAGGCTGGAACCAGCACTCTGACTCAATTGGCAGCTTTGTTCTCCAGTAGTCTTCTGTCCCAGTATGAGTGACTCAACCCTTGAGTTTGGAATCTCACGGTCACACTCCTAAGCACGCTTTGTCCCCATGACTATCGTATCTTTCATATCATTTCCCTGATTTTTCATGTAATATTGGAATGCTTAATTAGCTTGACACATTCCCAATTCACTAATGAAAATTACTCTTGGCACCTCCCAACAATGTATGCGGATCCCCAAGGGCCATGCACAACAATTGTAGAGTACAGGAATTTGTCGTTATACAGTTGACACACGTGTTTTTCAACATCTATGTCTTTTTTTTCCTATTATTACTTTGGTAACTTAGTTGCTAATCATCGACGGGCAGCAGCTAAGAACTGCCCCTGCCACAGTGATGGATGAAGTCCAGAAGTTTCTAGGAGTCTCACCTCATTATAATTACTCCGAAGCTTTAACGTAAGTTCATATTCTAACTAATTTACTGAAGTTTCAGCAAGGAACTGATTGTGAAGAAATTGTTGTTGGATGATATGATTCGCTGATTAGTGGTTTCTTTGAATGTTGACTATTTTCTAGGTTGACATTTCCCAATTGAGAAAGAACATTTAGACAGTTTGACAAAGAAATGTCCTCAATATTCTTGATTCCTAATTTGGCAAAAAATTTCCCCTAGAATGAACATGGAGAAAAAAAATAGTTGTGGCTCATTAAACTAGCAATGAACCTTAGAAGAAGTTGCTTGAAATAAGTAGCTGCCCTGGCTAGTTTCATGTCAACTTGACACAAGCTAGAGTCATCTGAAAGGACAGAAACTGAGAAAATGCCTCTATAAAAATACAGCCGTAAGGTGTTTTCTTACTTAGTGATTGATGCTGGAGGGCCCAGCCCACTGTGGGTGATGCTATTCCTGGGCTGCTGATCCTAGGTTCTACATAAAAGTAGGCTGAGCAAGCCATGAGGAGCAAGCCAGTAAGCAGCATCCCTACATGGCCTCTGCATCAGCTCCAGCCTCTAGGTTCCAGCCCTGCTTGACTGAGTTTCTGTCCTATCTTACTAAGATGAGGGACGATGATGCTGAAGCATAAGCTCAATAAACCCTTGCCTCCCCCAAGTTGCTTTGGTCATGGTGTTTCATTGCAGTGACAGTAACCCTAAGACGGTCAGTAAGAGCAGAACCCGTGTAGCAGGTGACCCTGGAATTGACCTTTCGGTGGCTTTCAGAAACAATGTCACATAGCAGAAAGAGCCCCGTGGTTGACTGGGTAGGAGGAGAGAGCACTTTGATAAGCCTAAACATGCTTCGTGTCTTCCTTGCCTTTACCCGCTGTGAATCTGACCCTGCCACCCCCCCTTCCCCAGTTAACAGCACTGGTTTGGTTTGGGTTTGGTTCAGTTGGTTGGGCACGTGGTTTGGTTTGTTGGAGGGTTGTTTGTTTGCTAGTTTTCACTGGTTTTCCCAAGTGAATGACTGGAAACTGAGACTCGAGTGAGGAAAGCTAAGCAGAAGAATTTTTTTTTCCTTTTTTTAATTTGTTTGTTTGTTTGTTTGTTTGTTTAATGAATGAGTAACTGTTGCTCTCTTCAGACACACCAGAAGAGGGTGTAGGATCCCATTCCAGATGGTTGTGAGCCACCATGTGGTTGCTGGGAATTGGACTCAGGATTTTCGGAAGAACAGTCAGTGTTCTTAACAGCTGAGCCATCTCTCCAGCCCTAAGCAGCAGAATTTTAAGGAAGTGTCAGTTCTTACACACAGTGTCTGTACCTTCACGTTTGTACCCTCAGTCTTTCTCACATCATCTCATTCTCCTCTGCAGTCGGTCACGAGGGCTCTGCTTGCGCCCATCTCAACTGAGCAACTTGGCAGAGGTGCTGAGAGGGACTGAATACAAACCATATTCTCACTATATACTTCTTTAATTCTAAGATTAATTGGGTCAAGTCTTAAGGAAACTTAAAAAGACTATATTATGAAACACCTTTACTGTGCTTTGCTTAAAGCATAAGTATTCTTAATGTTTATTATATAATAAATATTACTAATATATTTCATTAACTTAAGAATTCCATGCAACGTATTTTAATCATTTTCATCTCCCCTCTCCTTCCCCTAACTCCATCCATATGCACCAACATCAGCATCCCTCTTCCAACTACATGACTTTTTTCTTTTCCTCCACACTTAATATCATTATCATCGTCAACATCAATTCCTTTGGTCATTTAACCCCTCCTCCAACTCCTCCAGGATAAAACTAAGTTCCTCAAAGGATTTGAGTTGGCATCTGCTGTTACACTCTATTCCATGACAATTTAAAAAGTGAGGAAAAGGTTTCTTCTTTCTTTCAAGCACACCATTCAACAAAGAGTTGGCAGAAAGGCATCAAACCCTGCATATGTAGTGTACCAACTATATGTGGAGATGTGTTAGACATTCTGGTTTAGAGGCCAAAGGATACAATAACTCTGAAGTTTTGAGCTTTCTTCCCAGGAGTCTCTTACTCACTGTCACCATTCACCTGCTGGGCCAGTTTTTCTATACTTCTAGTATGGCCAGTTTTGTGGACTTTTAGTTCAACAATTGATAGACACTAGCTTTAAGTATTTAACATTCAACTTAACCTTAAAGAAAGCTGAGTGCTTTTAGTTTGCAGTTAGAAATTCAAGTCCACTTTCTGCTTTCTGCTTTAAGTATCTCTTTGAAAAGAGAGCTTTTATTTTCTAAACGATTTTCTATTTCAAGCTGGCTTATCTTTGTGTCTTTTTTTATAGGGTATCTGGCAAGGCATTGTGTTTCAGAAAAAAAAGAAGTGAAGTAGTCTATAAAGACATAATTTCTTTTTCTTGTAGAGTGGTCCTTGACCTGCATGCTGTGTGTTTGTCCTCTCTGCATCCTGCTCAGCAGAAAGCTTTTTTATTCATCTCCGCTGCTGGAAAAGGCAATGTGAACTTGAGAGACGGACAATCAAAGAAACATACTATATACAAAGAACTGTGGGTCACTGTGCACCTGGAATGTAGCTAGCTAAAATTACCCATTATGTGATTCCCTTACCTGGTCCAGCAAGTAGCAGGCTAAGATAGCTGTAATCTGGGAAGGCAGTTTCGGGTCCAGCAGGGCTGCCCTTGCTGTCACCTTGCTGACATAGATAATGTACTTCCAGGGTGTCTCTTTCCACATTTTCCTGTCAGCCATTGATTGGCTGACACACCTCTTCAAAACCTGCTGTGCACTTGTTGTGGGATATTTGGATAATACATCTTATTGTCCTGGCCTTGAAATGCTCCATCCTCACCCCGTGCCCTCTTAGGTTGTTTATCTGGATCCTGTTCTAACAGTCCCTTCCTCCCTTCCTCCCTTCAGAGTCTCTAGGACACAATGGGTGTTTCTCAGTGCTTTGGAAATGTGGCCTGCCTGTGAGAAGAAATGCATTTCAGAAATACCATTGATACAACTGCCAACAGACTTCCCCGTGCATACTTTAGCATTGCTTAGTATTTGACTACTAATGATAGTTAAGACTATCTGGTTTGGGTACAAAAAGAAAAAAAAAAGAAAAGAAAAGAAATGTGTTCTCATTGGACCACTCCAACACTTAGCATTTCTAGGTGACCTCTTGTGGATATACTATACAATCCTGATGTGCAGGAATATGCTAAGTGGTCTTTATGCTGATTGTTTTCAACAGAGTTTACTCATATATCAAAGGTACTTTTCAAAAAGAACCACCGCAATAATAACAACAACAAAAAAAAAAACTCAATAATCATGGTCACAATGGCTGAAGAAAATGTTCCAGAATTCTAAATTTCACACAGAACCACCAGATAATATATGATAATTTAAGTGACTTTCTACTGTCATGGTGGGCTTCTAATGACACTGAACATTTGGGTTTTTGTTGTTGCTGTTGTCTTGTTTCATCTGATTGTCTCTGTGGGTTTGAGACAAACAGCACAAACCTAAAACAATGTAAATAGGAATTATCCAATCAGACTGCCACTGTACAGCTGTTCAGCATGAGCTTAACCCCAGCCTCTGAGAGGTTAATAAGAGGTTAATAGCGTAAGAAACCGACTACTCATTTCAGAGAAAGGAAGAGAAACAATGCCTGACATAGATTATGCTAATTCATGTAAACCAAAATCAAACATATGAACTTTTAATTTACCATATATCCATTCAGAATTATCAGTGGTCAGCAGATGTTTCAAAATGCTAACCCTGCAGCTCATCTCTTGTCAGGGGCATACTTGTTCAGATTAATGAAACCAGATTGTGTTGAATGAATACTTAATACAATGCACTTTGAAAACATCAGTAGCAGGCACTGACAATGTGAAACCCAGGGACTGACATAGTCTGTGTTTATCTTTTATTTTGATGTGTTTCCTGGCTAAAGCTTGGGTAAGTCAAGAGGGAATTTTGAACTCTCTTGACAATTTGGAAAATCTCCTTGTATCATTTCAATTACAGTCAAGTTAATAATAACCAGAAAGTCCTTCCCAAATCACTGCTGATAAATGTAAGTAAAATCTGCCATGTTAAAACTACCAAAAAGTAGTTGTGATAAGAGCTATAATCTGTTGGTTTTCTGGATATCTACATGAGAACATCTGGAACATGCTAAGTGCTGGCAAGAAAACAGAATGCCCACTCTGACTGGCTAGGATACATTCCTAAATGCTTATATAGTATACAAACACACATTTACTTACTGGGTACCTTCTATGTAGACACATTTATTTATATATAATAAGAGCACTATGTGATTGTCACAAGAACACTGTGCGATTGGTGTTGTTAGTTCCTATCTCTTCTTATTGAAAATAGACTTCTTTTCATCTAATAGATTGAGGTTAGAGTTTCCCTTGCCCTAACTCCTCCCAGGTCCTGCCCAGTGTCCCACCCACCTAAATACACACCCTTTCCTGTTCTCTCTTATTTAAAAAAAAAAAAAGGGTGTCTAAAAATAAAAAATAAATATTATGCTAATAATAGAAAATAAAAGTAAGCCCAAAGAGGACAAAGTAAGCAAATGAACAGAAGGAAAAAAAAGGTAAGCACAAGAAACATATAGCTAGACCCAGAGACACTAACATTCACACACAGAGAAATCCCACAAAGATACAAAATCAGAAGCCGTAATATCAAACAAAAGACATGCAGGTTATGCCTTTTTTTTTTAATTCCAAGACAAAGTATTATGAAACAAACTCAAAAAGTACCATTGAGTTCCTTCTTGTGTTGACCAGAGGTCTGCCCTTAACTGTGTTTTGAATAAATACCCCTTGAGGCTCTGTAGGAGAAAACACTTCTTCCTTTGTGTGCAGTTGTCAACTGGAGATGGCTTCTAGGTTACAGATGTGGCCTTGTGTCCTCTTACCCTCTCAGCGTTTAGACGCCATCTGGCTAAGACCTTTACAGGTCCTGTGCATGCGGCCGTAGTCTCTGTCAGTTGATATCTACATCAGTCCTGTTGTATCTAGAAGGTCTTCTTTCCTTGGTGCCTCTCCCAAGGTCTCTCACTCTGTTCACTTTTCTTCTGTTGTGAGTGTCTGCATTTGTTCCCATCTGTGCCGAAGGAAGCTTCTCTAATGATGGCTGACCAAGACATTGATCTAGGAGACTATTATTAGGAGTCATTTTATTGCCACATTTCTCTAGCAGAAGAGTGGTGTTTGGTTTTTCCACTAGATCTCCAGCCTGTCTACTCTCAGGTTCTTGGCCGTGCAAGAAGTGATAGGCATTGTCTCCGTCTCATGGAAAGGTCCTTAAATCCAATCAGATGGTGGTTGGTTACTCCCACGACTTTTGTTCCACAATTGTACCAGTGTATCTTGTAGTCAGCTCACCATTGTAAATGGGAGGGTTTATAGATGGGTTAGTGTTTATCTTTCTCTTCTAGTGACGTGCAATGTCCAGAACCCTGAACAGTAGCCAATAGGGATGAAGGCTCTTGGCAGGAACCAGCTCAACTTCTCTATAGTGAGTTGTGTAGGTGTTTTCTTCAGTAATAGAGCCTTACCATCATTTCATGAGGAGCATCCAATAGCTTTGACCATTGTCTGGGTTAACTGGAAGTTTTCATGGGGTCTCTTTGGCCAATAACTTGAATAGATGTAACCCATAGAAGTTCCATTTGGTGATAAGAGATGTCTAATTGGAGTTTTTGTCTCCCCCATTTTTTGTGATTCTATTTCTATTTCTTCTGTAGTATTTTACTATACAACTCCTTAAATGGCCCCTAGTTTTAACTGTCCCTCCCATATTTCTTCCTTTATCCCTTTCTTCCTCCCCCATACCTGTGTGATCGTCCTATTCCAGTCTACCTCCTTTTCTAGCCATAACTATCTTCTCTATATCTATATCTATTTCTTTCCGAGGGAGATCTCCCCTCCCGTCCAGTCTCTTACTCTATACCTAAACTCTGTGGTTATATGAATTGTAGCCTGCTTGTCAAAGACTTAACAGCTGACATCTACATATAAATAAATACATACCATATTTGCCTTTGGAGGTCTGGGTTACAACACTCAGGATGGATTTTTTTTTCCTGTCCCCATCTATTTGCCTGTGTGTTGCAGTAAATCTCCAACCCAAATATGCCCCAGCAATGAAAACACAACTCGATTAATATACAAGCTGTGCACCTAGGTTGGGCAGATCTACCACTACACTACCATCTTCCCCATCTATGAGACCCCTTATAACTAGAAGTTTCTCCAGGCTTCGTGCTTGTCCTCTGCTTTCCTTCCACCTTCTCCTCTGTCTTCCAGCGCCCTCTCCCTTTCTCTCCCAAAACCTTCAGCTCCACCTTCCCCTCCTTCTCTGCCCAATCACCTGCTCTTGCCTTTGGAAGAAGGTTTACAGGAACTACTTGAGTGCTGACTCATTCCTTGTTCGCAGCCCCTCACAGGAGAATGGAATTAACATCAACTATAATTAGCCCCAGGGTTATCCGAAACATCTGTGAAAGTAATTGTTTTCTTTTTTTAACAACTAAATAATATTCCATTGCATAAATGCACCACAATGTCTTTATCCATTTATCTTTTGATAAGCATCTAAGGTATTTCCAATTTCTTACTGTTGTGAATAAGGTAGCAATGAAAAGGATTGAGCAAACGTCTCTGTAAAAGCATGGGGAAGCCCTTTCAGTAGATGTCCAAGAGTGGTGCAGCTGGATTTGATGTAGCGCTATTCCCAGCATCCTGTGAAATTGCCACATCAGTTTCCATAGTGTCTGTACAAGTTTGCATTCCCACGTGCAATGGATGAGTGTTTCTTTCACCCCACATCTCTGCCAACATACATTGTTTGTTTTATTGATCTTGGCCATTCTGATTGGTGTAAGATGAAATCTCAAAATAGTTTTGATTTAGATTTTCCTAGTAACTAAGGACAGTGAACATTTCTTTAAGAGTTTTTCAGCTATTTGTGTTTCCTCTTTTGAGGACTCTGTTTAGATCTGTATCCCATTAGTTCCTTTTTTTATTTTTTTTTTTTAGATAATTTCTTTATTTACATGTAAATTTTCCCTTTCCCAGGTTCCCCTCCAAAAAACAAACAAACAAACAAACAAAAACAACAAGAACAAACTTCTTTTGCTTCCCCCCTCCCCATGCCTGCCACCCCACCCTCTCCCACTTATTGGCCCTGGCATTCCCCTACACTGGGGCACAGAACCTTCACAAGGCCAAGGTCCTTTCCTCCTACTGATGATCAAATTTGCAGTCCTCTACTATACACATGCTGCCAGAACATCCTTTTTTTAAAGATGTCAAAAACCAAAGCACATAAAAATAAGTCAAAAGTCCCCCAGTAAGTGAGTGGGGAGGGCAGGATTGAAACTATCTTTGGAATGCTATACTTCCCATCTTTGAGCTCTTCCCATTTTAGCACAAGATGCTTGAATCAGAGAAAACCAATGCTGTGTCTCTTTACTAGTGGAAATGACCTCCACAAGAAATATTGACTGTAACGCCTGGGGTCTGGGCCAATGAGATGTCTCAGTGGGTAGAGCCCTTGCCTCAAAGCCTGACAACTTGAGTTTGATCCCCAGATTCCTTGTGGTAGAAAAAAAAATGGTTGGCTGCCACATAGGTGACATATATGTGCTATAGCATGCATGTGCACACAATGCAAAAATATATATGTATAAATTATATACAATGTAAAAAATTATATTTTTAATGTGGAACCTTAAAATGAGTTTTTGTATTTTACTAATTCTTTGAGTCTTTCATGTCATGTATTTGACGATATTCACCTCTCTTCTTCCCACTTCTCCCTCGTCTACCTTCACCTCCCGACTCACTATATTGTGAGCTTGCTTGCTTGTTTGCTTGCTTGCTTTCATTTTCATCAAGTCCAGTTTGTGTTCCTCTACTACTCTTGAGGATTTTGCCTGCTTTGGAATGTAGTCAGGAGATTTTTCACTGTCACTGTCCACACAAATGTGTAGCCAGATACAGATACAAATTAAAATCGCATTGAGATACTGCTCAGTGCCAAAAAGAATGGTTAGACTTCTTCAAGAAATAAGCCAAATGGCCATGAACCCAAAATATAAAGCCGATGTTGGCAAGAATGAGGAGAATTTCTAAACTTGTATCCTGGCATAATACACAAGCCCTTTGGCAAGTAATTTTGTAGTTTCTAGAAAATCAAACACAATCTCACCAGCAGCTCAGCTTTGCTTGTAGGAATCTGTCTCAAGACAAGTAAAAGCCCAAGACGATTAAAAACTTGTAAGTGAACATTCACAGAAGCATTATTCATTATACATAAAACCAAGAAACAATCCAAATGCCTATTACCTGGTACATGAATTAATTTTACATATCCATGCCAGGACAAAAAAGGAAATATCAATAAATGATGAAGTTAAGGCTTAGGTGTATAACATATACCGATAACTTAAGCCCTTAGAAACTGAGACAAGAGGACTGCTGTGAGTTTAAGGCCAGCCTCATCTATATTGTATGTATCAGATTACCCTGGACTACATGGCAAGAACCTGTCTCAATAATGATAATAGTAATAATAATAATAATAATAATAATAATAATAATAATAATAATAATAGATTGAAATCAAGGATTGTGATTGAAATCAGGGACCATCTGATCATGGTTGGGTTTGGGGTTTTTGTGAGGTGATAGAAATGTAAAGCTGTGATAATTTTATTATCATTAGATTGCACATATAATAACATGCAATATTCAAGTATTATGACATTTAAATTAAACCTTGAAAAGGCTAAGAAATGTATGTGTGTGTTTGTGTATGTGTGTATGTGTGTATATATATATATATACATACATATGTATATATGTATGCATGTGTGTATATATATATATATATATATATATATATATATTCTGCTCATGTCCTGTGTTCATAACATATATTATAGTGTTTCAATTTTGAAAAAATGCATCTGCTTTAATTTCTCATGGAAATGCAATTGCAAGCTGAAGGTATTTCAGACAAACTTTCTAAGTGTCCCCTGGATGTTCTCTGGCATCCATTCATCAAAGGTAAATGGTGTTTTCACTAATACTGAAATGTTAAAGACTGTCATTCTCCTTGGAGAATATTTCTTCCCCTAACCCAGGTTGCCTTTATTATTTCTACATGTCCCCAGGTGTTTTTCTTCACAAGCTAGCAAGCATTTTTATCCTCTCTAACTTTACTCTTTAATTCAAGTTTATTAATAACCATTCATATACATGACTCTGGAGACATGATGATGGAATATTTTTAACTCCATTATGGCAGCCACAAGGTCAGACACTAAGCAGTATGTTACACTTTATTCAAGTGCTCTTGTCCTGGTATCCTTGGAAGGAGGGACCCAGGTGTAAAATGACTACCAGCGCCAACCTTGGAAAGGCTGCTTTTCCCTCATGTTCCCACAGACATTGTGGCACTGATGTGATTCTTGGCAGAAAGACCCATTACTGATTTTTTAATAGATGTCAAGCTTTGTCACTTAGGCTCTGAAATAATATTATGTCCTCAGCCATACAGTGACCTTCATAGACCTTCATCTTTTCTCCATGATTGTTTTTTGTAAGCAATCAAACTCGATGATTCCTCGGGCTACCTGAAGAACGGACATAATGGCTTGCCTTCATTCTCTGTTCTCGCACTGCTAACTTACACATACACATACTGCCCTAGGTGCTGGTTACAAACACACACACACACACACACACACACACACACACTCATTTTTCCCTCAATAAACCCCTGTATGATGCCTCCTCTAAAATACTTGACCAACTTTCTTGCAACAAATAATTGAAATAAAGCCTATTTTCCCTTTTCTTTTTTTTCAATTTGTTATTGTGTGCATACATAGTGTATGGCTGTAAGTCCATACACCATGAGGTCATGTCGAAATGCAACTTTGAGAAGTCTGTTCTCTCCTTCCACCTTTACATGGACTCTGGGCCCAGAGCTCAGGTCCCCAGGTTTGTGCCTTCACCTGCTGAGCCATCTGTGACCTTTATTTTACTTTCAAGATTGTCCCATGCTCTTGAAACCTGTAATCATCGGTCTACCTTTGTCATGGAGGATTTCTTTCGTCATCCAATGGACAGGGGTGATGTTTCCTTTTTTTCTTGTTGTTGCTGTTAGGAACAAAGCTACTGTGAACATTTATGTAAATGTTTACATGGACAGATGCTTTACTTTTACTGGGCAAATACCTTCACGTAAATCATACTCTCCTCATGCTTGACTATCACTTCATTTGGGACTTTAAGTTCCATTCTTTATATTCATGAGTGCTATTTCATTTTTAAGTTTAATTTGTGTTTTCCTGATGACCAGTGAAGTTGAGTAAAATTTATGCTCATTCTCAGGTCAAATCATTTTTAAAACTTTACTCAATTTTTTAAAATAGTATGTACTTTTTGAGAACTACATATGCTTCATCACTTCTACCCTTCCTTCTTCCTCAAGCTCCTCCTATGCTCCCCAAGTTCATAATTCCTTATTATTGTTACCCATATATACATACATGCACGAATGCATACACACATACACACAAAAACACACACACACACACACACATGTAAAATGTACCAAGTCCATTTATCATTGCTTATACTAAGTAAGTCTTTTGAGATTCTACAATTTATCTGGGAGCTTGTCCCAAGAGGAAACTGATTATCCTTCTCTTAGTAGTCACCAGCTGTAGCTCTTTATCTGGGGATAGGGCATTTGTGGGGTTCCCCCATCCATGTTGGTGTATCAACTGTCAACTGGTATTGTCATTATTAAGTCTGCAGGCAACCATATTGTTGAGGGTTAATGGGGATATGTTCTCAGTCACGTCTATGGGACACGATCAAGCAACAGACATCGTAGTCTTCTTACTGTCTTCCTGCCCCTTCTCTATGATGTTCCCTGAGCCTTAGGTATATGGATTGTGTCCCGGATGTAGTCACCGGCCTTTGGCATTCCATGGACATTTATTCTCTGAGTTCTTATCAGTGGTAGATTTCTGTAATAGTGTCCATCTAATGAAAATAGAAGTCTCTTTGATGAAGGATAAAAATTTCACTTAACTGTGGCTATGCAGCTATTTAGAATACAGTTAGAAATTACATAAGTTTAGGTTAATGGCATTAGTGAGTTCTTCTCTAGGATCTGTGACCTTTCTAGCCAAGGGTATGTTGACTAGGCTTACAGTACCAGACATTAATTCCCTCCCACTGAGTGGGCTTTATGTCCAATTAGATAGTTACTGGTTACCCTCAAGATAAAAGTGTCATTACTGCACCGCTATGGATATGCCATGGGGCCCATCATCGTTGTGATTCATAGGCTTCATAGCTGGGTAGAACTACCATTTGCTCCTCTCTCTTAGAAGCTTGCATAGCACCTTCTACTACAATGAGAACCACTCCTCAGGGAGTAGGTGTCCAGGTCGGCTCCAGCTTGATTCCTTCAAGTAAGCAGTTCCTTCAGTAATAGAGTCTGACCTCACTAAGAGCAGTGACAATGGCACACACTGTTTTGAGAAAGTCTTGTATTACACACACACACACAGAGAGAGAGAGAGAGAGAGACATATATAGTATATATAATACATACGTATGTAATATATATAGTAATAGGGTGTGACCCCACTAACAGCCATGACAATTCAGTTTTGAGAAAGTCTTGTATTCCCCCAACCAGCAATTCGAGGGGATGTTTCCCACGAGAGGCACTTGAAATTTGTTTGATGTTGCATGGCTATTAGGGGAGCACCATCACCCCATGTGACATAACTCCATTAAAAATATGTATAAGCAGTGGTGACACATGCCTTTAATAAAAGCACTTGTTGAGATTCTGTCTAAACTCCATCGCCACAGTTACCTGGCTTAACAGCCAAGTAGGCTTGGCCCACTATAAAAGGAGCTGCTTGGCCCCTCCTTTCTCTCTTTCTTGTTTTCTCTTGCTCTCTTATGCTCTTGCCTCTCTCTTGTCTCTTATCCCCTTCTCTCCCCATTCCCTCCACCCCCCCTCCACATGGCCATGGCCAGCCTCTACATCTCTTTTTTTCTCTTTCTCACTGCCTTTCTCTGCCTCTGCTACCCTCTTAACTCCCCTCCCCATGCCCTAAATAAACTCTATTCTATACTAAGGGTCTGCTGAGGCACCTTCTTCCCCCACACACCCCATCAAAACATATTCTTATTAGTTCTTTCTCTTTTTATGATTCTCTGCACTCTCAAAGCAGAAACAGGTGGATTTCTGAGTTCGAGGCCAGCCTGGTCTACAGAGTGAGTTCCAGGACAATCAGGCCTACACAGAGAAACTCTATCTTTTTTTTGTTTTGTTTTGTTTTTGTTTTTGTTTTTTTTTGAGACAGGGTTTCTCTGTGCAGGCCTGGCTGTCCTGGAACTCACTCTGTAGACCAGGCTGGCCTTGAACTCAGGAATCCACCTGCCTCTGCCTCCCAAGTGCCGGGATTAAAGCCATGCGCCACCACAGCCCAGATGATAAACTCTATCTTAAAAACCAAGAAGGAAAAAACTATGTATGTGTGTGTACAACACACACACACATATGTGTATATATACATCATGTATTAACACATGTTATATTTATTCTAAGTAACCACATAAAGTATTTACCTCTATGTTTTTTTTCACACATATGAATGTTATTTATCTGTCCTCTCCCATTATATTGCCTTTCCTCCCACTCCAAAACTAAAGTCCCCTCCATTTTTCCATTAGCCCCTCATCTTTCATACTCTAAATATGTTCCTTTTCCAATACACATTGTACAAATATTTTCCCTAGTCTCTAGTTTTCTATTTCTTTTCTGAAGTATCTTCAGAAAAACAAAGTTGTAATTTTAACACATATGAAATTATCATTTTATAGTTTAGCTTAGAAAATATTTGTCTAGCCTAAGGATATGAAGATGTTTTATGTAAGTAAGGTTATGGGTTAGTTGTTAGACTGCTTGCTTAATGTTCAGGAAGCCCTGAGCTTGATCCAGGGGCTCTCTAGTACATACCTGTAATCCAGCCACTATACACTCCAGAGACAAAAACAGAAGAGTCAAGGATTCAAGGTCCTCCTTGGATACCTAGTAAGTTTGAGGCTAACTTGTGATACAAAAATCCTTTCTCAAAAGAGAAAAAATTAAAATGTTCTAAATTCTTTCTTCCAGAATTTTTTTGCAGTTTTAACTTAAAGGTTTTGGTCAGTGATCCATTTCATGCTACATTTTGCACCAGTGTGATGTAACTGTCAGTGTTCCTTATTTTTCATGTAAATCCACATTTTGTCTAGTACAGTTTGCTTTGGTCCCTTAGTTCAACTGCAGTCTTCCTATTTGTTAAAGTCATTGACCTCGGATATAGAGGCCTCTTTGTGTATTCTTTATTTTATCCCACTGGTCCATCACTGTGAGTATGGTTGAGGTCTATTTGTGCATCCTTTATTGGTCCATAACTGGGAGTATGGTGGAAGTCTCTTAGTGCATCCTTCATCTTGCTCCACTGGTCCATCACTGTGACTGTTGTGAGCAGCACTGATTGCTCAGCACTCAAGAGGCATTGAAATTACACAGTATGAAGTCTCAACCTTGGCTCTTTGTTTCAAACTTCTTAAACTGTTCTAGTTCATGTAGCTCCTTTATATTTATATATATATATACATATATATATATATATATTTCAAAGTCATTTTCCATTTCTACAAAAAAAAACAGCAGAGTCTATTCAAGTTTTAATTGGAATCATATGAATCTGTATGTAACGTTGGCGCCAGCTGATTTTAAGTATTTAGTCTCTTCTGTGAATATAGGAGAGCAGCCATTTGGTTAGGCCTCTGATTTGTTAGAATTTCTATTGCTGAAACAAAACGCCATAACCAAAAAACAAGTTGAAGAAGAAAGGGTTTTTTCAGCTTATACCACATTTTTGTTCATCACCAAAGGAAGTCAGGACAAGAACTCACACAGGGTAGGAACCTGGAGACAGGAGCTGATGCAGAAGCCATGGAGAAATGCTGCTTACTGGCTTGCTTACGTCTCATGGCTTGCTCAGCCTGGTTTCTTATAGAACAGAGGACCACCAGCCCAGGGTTGGTACCACCCACAAAGGATTTGACCCTCCCCAATCAATCACTAATTGAGAAAATGCCCTATAGCTAGATCTTATGTAGGCATTTCCTTCCTCTCTGATGACTCTAACTTGTTTCAAGATGACGCCTCAAACCAGCCAGTACACTTTCTCTACTTTTGTATTTTTTCAATGGTGGCGATCTTACACCTAGTTTTTGTTAATTTTATTCTTAGGTACTTCAACATTATAATTTAAATATTTTGATTTAAATTTTATTATAACTTAAACAGTTTTCATTTAAATTTTCAAAATTAATCATAGAATGATATTAAAGTCTTGAAAGTAGACTTCTGAGTAGTATATACTGAGTGCCAAGGAAATGTCACTCTCTGTAGTTCCTCCAGGTGGAGAAGCAGCCGTGGCAGCCACATCACTGAATGACAGGGGTGAAGGAGTTACCATTGCTGTTCCTTCCATGGTGACAGTTTACATCTAAGCATGAGAATCACTGCTTTGCTTACAACAAATAATTCAAGGAGACTCCTGTGAAATATTGGGCCTTGAACATAGAATCAGGAAGCCTAGACTTGAACTCAGCAAAATAGTGAGGGAACATATAGTCCACAGAAACTAGACCTTGACAAACATTTTCTTTATTTTATTGTGCTCTCTCTTTCTCTTTCTCTCTCTCTCTCTCTCTCTCTCTCTCTCTCTCTCTCTCTCTCTCTCTCTCTGTCTGTGTGTGTGTGTGTGTGTGTGTGTGTGTGTGTGTGCTCTGCCTGTTCTTGAATTCTCATTGTAGACAAGACTGGCCTTGAACTCATATAGATCATCCTGGCTTTGCCTCCTGAGTAGTGGGACTAAAGGCATATACACCACACCCAGCCCCGTTATCTATCTATCTTATATTTAGTGAGTATTCGCAAAGCTAAACGCTATGCTGTTACTTCCTAAAGAGCTATATAACACAGGCCCAAATGAGAGGAGAAGTGCTGTATGTGGAGATGTAAATTTAGCATATTGTTATCATTGGTTTTGTAATTACGGAAAATAAATCTATTTATAGACATTTTTTGCTTTCGTGCTAACCTCAAACGGAAATTAAAAAGATCACTAAACAGAACTTCAGTGGATTTTAGCTAAAAAATTCAAATTTTACTCCAAAGTACAAAAGGCTTGTTTGACTTTCGGGGGTTGGAGGGAGACTGCTGCTAAGAAACAAATTTCTATTAATAGGAAATCTTCTGGAAATTGTTCTATTAAGAACCTGGCAAACTCACAAATATGACAGATGGGCTGAAAATTAGGAAGTGTATGCAGGAAGACTTAATGTAAGAGGTTGTATGAAAAAAAAAATCCCCCATTTCCTTGGTTATAGATTGATAGCTAGTCATTGTAGCTTATAAACTGCTTGAATAATGCTTTTTTTTTTTAATTTGATCCATTTTCCATATTTCTAGGTTTGATTCTCATAAAGGCTTCTGGTGTCAGCTGCTGGAAGAAGGGAAAACAAAATGCCTAGGGAAGAGTAAAGGAAGAAAATACCCGCCGATGGACTCTGATGTAAGTGTGGGACCCGAAAATATAAAACACAGCAATGATAAGCTATAATAATAACATCACCCACAATCTCTTAGTGAGTGAGATCAAAATTCAGCCTTTATACAAGCTAGAAGTCAGGCGCTTGGACCCCTCCTGCTTCCTTGTGCACTTTGTGGTACAGAGCTCCCTCCTTCACAAGGTCCTTAGCTGTGGCTACACCACTACCTAACAAGAAAGTACACCACTGCCTACCAAGCCTTCCTGACCCAGCTGGAGGAGGGACGGGGGAGGAGGAGAAGTGGGGACAGACACTGGGTTAAGACTTACTACATTTTATCATAGAAATGTATGAAAGCTGTCAGACAATTAAAAATGGGAAACAATAAGATACAAGATATAATGTTTCAAAGAAATACAGTGGTATTAAAATAATACAAATTACTATAAGTAAATAAATACATATTCATAAGTAAATAAACAAAGGAAATTAAGAGTGGGAAAGAGGGCTAAACAGCTAAAGGTTCCTGCCACCTCTGCCATTTACAGCAGAAAAGGAGAACCAATGGTTTCAAACTCTTCTCTGATATCCCCTTGTGCCACGGCATGTGTATACACACACACACACACACACACACACACACACACACACTAAAATAAAGAAAATGCAATAAGATAGCATTGTAATTAAAATTAAAAGTGGTTTGTGTTTTGATACATCTAGGTTGGGTGTTTTGATTTTTTTCCGTTTACATAATTAATATCTGCCTTACAAGAACAAAAGTGGAATTTGTGACTGTAAATCTGGAAGCAGGTAACATGAAGAATGATAACTACAGATGACTGATACCTGCTGTGCAGAGACTGCACTGCTAAAAATGTCAGCAAAGTACCATAGGAAATATAGCAGCCAGAAACTGACAAAAAAAAAAAAAAAACCTTCGGTTTTCAATGTCAAATGATTCTGTGGAACACAGATTATAATGTTAGCTGCTACTATTATACACTAAGCTTTTAACTGTTAGAATGTTCGTGGGACAAGATAATTAATGTATCTCTCAATTGTTGAGCACCAGCACGTAACATAGTCTATGAGAAGTGGACATCTTCATGGTGTTGCCCAGTATTTTGTTTATTCCGCTCAGAACAATGACATAGTGAGCTGTCATCCTCACAGTTTGTGTGCCCTGTATTTTTCCTTTATGATTATTTTGCATATGCTAACATTTACTCATAGTATATTTAGCATATACTTTGACTATAAGAATATAACTTGATTATTATAGGTTTTTTTTAAGAACTCAAAAATTTAAACATATGGGAACTTTTTCCTACAGTATTCAATAGATTATGTTAACTGACAATCCCAAGGTGGTCAAAAATTTCTCAGTAATCTACATTTATTTGACAAATTTTTATCCTTCAAGGTTTAGAGGACTATTTATTCATTATGCTGGTCTGATAGACAGGACATCAGTGAGGTCACAATTAAAATCTGTACAGAAGGCATAGAAAAGGGAGGGACCTATTGTTTTCATAAAGAAATTACATTGCAAGAAATCTATTCTCTTTGAGTGACTATCAGAATATACCATGAGATCACTATGAAAACAGTCAGAATACACTAAACGCTGTTGAGAGGTAATTTCACCATCATTTCAATAAAATAATATAAAATATACTAATTTCTACATCAAAGCTACTTCTGTATATAGTTATTAAGACTAAGTATATCACTAAGACACTTAGGTATGTTTTAGCATTTATTTCACACTGGTCTGACATAGACAAAATTGAGATACTGTGTAAAACTGGTGCTGGTCTAGATAAACAGGAAAAACATGGCGGTAGATGTCAACAAGGTTACTCTGTAAACATATGCTAAGTCAAGTGTCTGACACTGTGTAAATAGTCTCCAAACTGGAGGCTCCACAGAAGGATGCAAACACAAACCTGACTGGAGTAGCAAGCTTTGCCACGCACTGCTCACCTCTCCCACTTCAGACTCCAGACCAAAAAAAAAAAAAAAAAAGGCAAAGTATCCCAGGGTGTGGCCAACACAGTTCACGTGCTTCAAGCAAATCTCAGCCCATATCTGGCGCACAAGGAACTTATTTCAGCAGAGTCAACATGCATGGAATATATTTTAGTAAAATAAAATCTGTGTTTCTCCCTCCTTCGCACTCAGAGCAGAGCGTTTCTATCCAGTTACTACCGCGACCACAACGTGGAGCTCTCGAAGCTGCTACACCGGCTTGGGCAGCCTCTGCCCTCGTGGCTGAGACAGGAGCTGCAGAAAGTGAGATAGCATGGAGAAAAGAAACAGGAATCCATCTGTTCATGTACTGGCGCAGAGCTCATCCAGATGCTACTAAAAAAGCTGTCAAACACATACCTCGGCATCACAGAAAACGAGCAAGGCTCTTCCATGTGCTGGCATGTGGATGATTATGGAGGGTCGGGCATAAAAAAAATATATATATATATATATATATATATCTTTAAGAAGCTTCCAGACCTATGGCCTTCCTCTTAACCCATATCTGATTCGTGTGGAACAGCAACCAACATAAATTTGAAAACAAAACACAAAACAGAAACGCTGACACTGTTCCATTTCATAGAAATATTTAAACAGTTTTGTATCTCAGCTACAGTTGTATTTCTATAGATTTCTGGACCACTGTTCGACTGTAAAATGTTTTCTTACTTGATTCTGTAAAGTATACTATAAACATCACGATGTAGAATTCCAAAAGTGTGAAAAATGCTGCCAGCATAGGCCGTGGTCATGTGAGAGCAGGGACAGGGAGCAGTCTGTGGGCTTTGTCTCCAGAGAAGCAAAGAAGGTGGTTCTCCTTGTACATAGCCCAGTGAGCTCATGCTGATGTAGCTCTGTATTGTAAACTTGGCAGACCGTAAACGGAAACACATTCTTACATCAAAATAGTCAATGTTAATAGAAGAGTATTGACTGAATCCTCTGAGAAAGAGATATGATGAACGTCTAAAGATACACCATACAGATACAGAAAGATACAATGAGAACTCTCTGCTTTCTACTGTAAGCTGCCGGTCTATTCTGACCACCTCCAGTTGTACCAAAATGCGTGTGGAGTCTGCAGGAAGTGTTCTCTCTGAGTCATGGTGACCTTTAAATGTGCAGAGCAAGGGCTGGAGAAATGGCTCCACAGTTGGGGGCACTGACTCTTCTTCTAGAGGACCCAGGTTCAAATCCCAGCAGCCACATGGCAGCTCACAACTGCCTGTAACTCCTAAGATCTGACACTCTCACACAGACAAACACGCAGGCAAAATACCAATGCACATAAAATAAAGGTTAAAAAAAAGTCTAAGTCCTCATAAATGTGCAGTACAGCTACTGAACAAATTCTACTAGCTGAAAACTAAACAGTTCCTTGAGGTACTTAATTAAAGTACCCAGATTTAAATTATTACAAACTGCATTTTTCCAAGCAATCCCAAAGAAATTTGCCTAATGTACAGGCTTGTGTGACAATGGACTCACATACAAATTTTCATCCAATATATAAAACAATGGTTGTGCTTCAAGGTGGAACAAGCAGGTGAAGTCCTGTGTTTGAGGATACTTCACATATTGTCCAAATCTTTGCCCAACAGCAGAGCATCATCAAGTGTATGAACTATCTACAATAAGAATCGCCAGGAGGCCTGGCGGTGGTGGCGCACGCCTTTAATCCCAGCACTTGGGAGGCAGAGGCAGGCGGATTTCTGAGTTCAAGGCCAGCCTGGTCTACAGAGTGAGTTCCAGGACAGCCAGGGCTACACAGAGAAACCCTGTCTCGAAAAACCAAAAAAAAAAAAAAAAAGAATCACAGGGAGTACAAAGATGAGCATAGCTCGTGAAACATATCTAATTTCAATTAGACACATGATAAGTCAAGGATTCAAAACAAGAGTACAGTAGATCACACTTTCCTGTATTGTGATTGACCCATATGTAAATATAAGGAGAATGTTCCTCACTGTGACTGTACATACTCCTAGAAAGTATTCTACAAGGTATGTTTAGAAAAATGACATGCCAGAAATCCAATGGCCTGAATATTTCTGTCTGTCATTCCAGTGCATAAAATGGTACTCTTGCAACTATTTGACAGTTAAAAAACAAGAATGAAGCACTCCTGCTCACTGCTTAATTCCTTACATCCTTATTCCCACAATTATCAATTTCTCTATTTAAAGTTTTCCCATCTTTTATGAACTCAAAGAATACAGTGATTTTTTTTTTTTTTTATGAAGCACTTACCAGAAAGAGTTGGCTAAACAACCAAATTTTAAGAACCCTGACTCAGAGGCCAAATCAAAATACAATGAAATAAGTCTTCCCTCTTAACTGCTGCCACTTTGGCAGCGACACCTGCCAAGCCCAGCAGGACAATCATCCCTCACATCCGAATCCATTAATTTAAGAAAATTGGCTCAAGGGGTCAAGAGACCCAGCAGCTCCAGCTGTTAGTCTCACTGGTGACAGCGTGTCAGCTCAGGAAGCAAGTGGGGAAATAAGCTGGCATACGTCTCCATGTTTGAACCTCTAGATAAATTGGCTTCTGACATCCTTTAATGTAGCGAGAGAGTGCCTGTAAAATAAATGGCAAAAATAGCACTTATAATGAATCAGAAAAAAAAAGAGAGAGAAGACCTGCTCACTCCCAAGTCCATGTCAGATGCCGTGTAAAACAGCAACCCTTTCAAAGGGTTTTGACCACTAGGCATGTCAAAGAGGCAGCTTCAAATTCTGGAGGACACCCACACCCTTCACACTGTGAGCTCCAGCTGGCTATTATGCTATCCTGAAAGCGACAGAAGTCCAGGAGAAAAGAACGGGAGAGAACATGATTCCAAACTAGCTTTGTATAGAATTCCCTTTTTCATGACTTATAATATGGGGCTTCCTCAGGAAGAAATGAAATGGTTATTTCAATGTTTATAGCTATAATATTCTTGTCATTCACATTGAATGAAAAATTACTGGGAACATTTTTTTCCCTCTGGGTTTTTTAAAAGAAAAAAAAACCCTCTATATAATTCTAAAAGTGGCATGATACCTCATATGTATAACAATAAACTGGCAAGAGAATAGAGATGTTGGGCCTGGTGATTTTAGGTAATGAGAGGGTATTTGTTTTGCTGAGGTAGGGGTTGGAGTGGGGCATGTTCAAGAGTTCAAAGGCACACCATTATGATTTAAAATAGAGAGTTAAGTGCAAAGCTTAGTAGGCAATGAGGAATTTCTCTTCCAGTTTTGCCTGCTATGGTTTTATTTGCCTTCTAACAGGACAAAGCTGCAGCTTCCAGGACACTCGCAGGCTCTTTCCTCTCTGTAGAATTTCAAGAGGTATAAACTAGTTCACGAAGGAAAAAAAAAAAAAACTAGAAAATCTCTGCAAAAGAACATAAAATGAAGACGGAAGTTAGACCTGTATCCTCCTTCTCCACAAACTTTCTCTCCAAGATACTAGATTTTCTCACATCACAACTCTTCCCATCCCTGAATTATTATTACCTGGAATACAGCATGCTCTTCTTTCCAAATGTGTCATCCTAGGTTATGTCCACTCCAGGATCAGTCAGTGATGGTAATGAGCCAACCCATCAGTATTCGTGGTTTAACATAGCAATACTAGTGAGTTTCAGGAAGAGCAGCCCTGCAGCCTAGAAGCCCTTACTTGAGCAATGACTCATTAATGAAGGAACACTGAACCAGTGACACCATTTTTTTTTTTTAATTTCAGATTACACTCAGTACCTAAGTATCTTCTCTCAATGGTAGCACACCATAGTTTCCCCTATCTTTGTGTTTGCACATGTGCGTGTACACGTGTGTGTGTGTGTGTGTGTGTGTGTGTGTGTGTGCATGTTATTCCTCTAGAGAACCCTAATGGATATAGTAATGAAAAACATAATTAGAATATGGCAAAGGAAGATATTTGTCATTTTTTGACACTATAATTCTTCCTTCTCTAAGAGATCTTTACAAATAAGTTGTTGACATGTAGCTGGTTCTGATTTTAGTGATTTTAACAATCTTTGAGTTTTTAACTCTTAGGGATTAATCAACAAAAGCTCACAGGTTTCTTCATTGCACCGCCAAGTCATCATGTGGCTAACTCAAACAGTTAGGAATCTTCGTAGGAGAAATACATAGTCCGTGGTTGACAATTGTCAAGAAACTTTCCATGTTGGCTTCAGTGGTCAGTGTTTTCACTTACTCTAGACCAGGGCTGGGTCAAGCCTATGCAGCCAGTCCATGAACTTGTTGCCCTTTGGTAGTAAGAGCAAAGGAAAGTGTGGTCAATTTTATATGAATTTGGCTAAACCAAATTAACTATTATGTATGGGTGTGTTTGGAGGACTTTCTGAGAGAGAGATCTTCCTCCTCTGGCTGGCTGTTGCCAGGCCTCCCCTACGGTATTGGGCTTCCCCTCTGGTACTGTAAGCCCAAATAAACTCTTCCTTCTATGTAGTTTCTTTTGGTCTTCAATTTTATCACAGCATCAGAAAGAAACTAATATAATATATAGTTATAGTATGAACTATATTATATTTATTACATATATGGTATGTATCAGTTCTTTTCTCTGAAAAGAAATATATAAAATATATACAGGATAACATTAATTCTATCTCTAGGAAAAATCTACAGAGTATCTCATAAAGTGTAGCCCAATGTATCTAAGAAGAAGAGACAACTCTTGCCAGTCCAACCATTGGTTCCTTCCATGTATTCTTACCAATTTTTGTACATGGGAATTCTCTATATATTCAGTATTCCTCATAAATGGTAGAATCTCATTCATGCATTTATTCCTTCATATAGTAAAGGTATGTTTAACTTTTCCCAACACTTTTGTCCATTAATCCTACAACTACCCTAAATCTTTGAGCTTCTATCATTCCCATGTCTATTGCCAGGAATAACAAATGCACAGACTTGCTAGTCACTGAAATTGGAACTAGCTACATGTCAACCACTTACTTCTTAAAGAAGGGGGAATTATGAACGATATCAATAAATAAGAAGAGACATTCACATACAAAATTCCAGTCAAATATCTTGTTTACTATTAGAATTCTCCAGAGAAATAGCACAGGGGGTAAAGGGAATTCTCACAAAGAAACTGCAGCTTCCACTGACTCTCTGCAAAGCTGATGATTAAAACCTCACTGGTTGTGGAGAAGTTGAAGGATTGCTGATCTAGAACCTAATTACAATTGCCCTTGGCTATGTTTAGTCCCTTAATAGGCATTCCTTGTCCACTACTGCGTCCGACCTAACATCCTGTGACCTAACTGGTTAAAAAAAAAAAAAAAAAAACCTTTTGGAATGTTTTACAAAATTCTAACTTCAACCAAGCAAAACCAAGCAAAAGGTTAAGAGTGTCATTGGATAACATTTGGTGCCTACAGCAGAGAGTCCCCCTTTCCTATAACCACCTACTCAATGTTTCCACCAGTGTGTTTGGAAAAATACCTTGATTTCTGACTTTCTTTGTTCCATTGTGGAGCATGGACTTTGGAGTAACCTCAGTCTGCATTCCCAGGCTATGCTCACTCACATGTGGCTTCAGAGTAAACTGTCTCTTACCCACTGTTAGCTGAGAGTTGTAGGTTGCTTATTTTGCTTTGTTTTGTCACTTGTAATGATAATACAAAATAGATAGATACAGAGAGTTTTATTATATATATATATATAAATATATATATATGCATTTACTTTTATCACTTTATATAAAGGGCTATAGAAGGAAGGGTAAGAAAACGATTCAGTCAGTGGAGCATCCACCAGGCAAGCATGAGGACCAGAGTTCAGCCTCCAGCACCCACATAAAAATGAGGGACAGCAATGTTCTTTGTAACCCTAATACTGGAGAAGGCAGAGACAGGAGGATCCATGGAGCTCACTGGCCAACCAGTGAAGCAAAACTACTCCAACTTCAATAGGAGATTTTGTCTCAAGAAATAACAAAGAGAGCTACTACGGAAAACACCCAATATTTACCCCTGGCCTCCATACACATATACCCATGCATGTACACACATACTCAATTCGCAAATGAAAGACACACACATGCCAGATAATTTTGATATGACTTGACTATCTCAATGGCTAGACACTTCTAAATCTCCCCAGAACTAGCAAACACTACCCTCCAGAATTCCTGAATTAACATCTTTTAAAATCTATATTTCATCTCTGCTACTCCAGATCCAATCAGAGCCACTTTCCCAGATTCTTACGTGCCAACAGGCCTTTAAGTTTCCTCTTTCTGATTCCCTGTCACGGTGATTCTCCATTTCTCATCTTTCTCCCCTGGTCCCTTCCTTGCCCATGCAATCTAAAGGTCCTGCCTCTGTCTCCCCACACAGCCATTGACTATACAGCAATTCTTTATTACCAATCAAAGCCAGCTGGGGGCAGAGACCCTCAGGTCTGGAAGCACAGCTTTGGGAGCCAAATTCCCAACACTCTTCTGTTCAATCAACAACTAAAAGAACAAGCTGACTTTGCTCTTAAGCGAAGTTATGCATGGCTTACCCAGTTGGGCCACAGGAGACTCATTCTCATTTTCTTTTTGGTAATGACATTCTGACCAATATTTTACTTTCTTCTAAGTTTCAATTGTTACTAGAGATTTTAAAGCAAAAGCTGGGCTCCTGTGGTGCCCATAATCTCAACTCGACTACCCATCCCAATATATCAATTAAAGGGACTGTAGAAATGGTAAGTTGTAGAGATTTCTTCAGTGTGGGCACACTGGCAAGTGGGGACGGACAAAGGTGCGTATCTGTGACATCCAAGCTCATCTTTGCTGACTGAGGGTTAGGTTTGAACAGAGAAAGAATTGGAATGCAAGTAAGATGGAGACAAGATATGCACCTAAGTAAGCAGTCCTGGTCAAGTGTGATCACCACTGATCACTGCCTTCCTTCTGCTTCTGCAGCAGAGTTCTGCGTGGCAATGTGCACCAGACATTGGAAACGACAGAGAATTGAGTCTGTGGGTATGAATCCTTCTCAACTGATGGGCCTTATCCAAAGTACCCAAGTTTAGAAATAGGAAACGCAGACCCTATCTGCAAAGGGCAGAGGCTCTTGACTGTAGTGAGAATAGGCTGTAGGAAATATTTGTCCCCAACTCTCAAATCAAAAACAGCCCATTTGGAAGGGCTGGAGACATGGCTCAGCAGTTAAGAACACTTGCTGTTCTTGCAAAGGACCCACATTCAGGTCCCATCACCTCCATCGGGTAACTCACTACTGAAGTTGGAGCCTGGAATTTCAACACCTCTGACATCCATAGGAACCAGCACTCACTTGTATACGCACAGATGTACACTTACACATACTCATGGGGATCCGTCAAAGCCCTAAATGAATATGTATTATTGACAAGGACCAATGAATACCAAAGACCTATGGGGATTTGCATACTCTTCCTTAGGTGAGGATCGGGGATATGCCAAGCCTTCTTCTGGTCCAAGTGCAAGTGTTTATGACTGATTGTTCAATGTGTGAAAAAATAAGCAACTGCAGCTTCCTCTACCCTGATGATTGGAACCTGAGGCTGCTCCCCTACAAAGACCTAGCAAGACTAGCTAACCCCTCCTCACCCCTCCTCGTGTTGCACATAAGAATCTTGGTTCTGTCAATGCTGTTGTTGTTCCACCAGAGTGAGCTCAGCGTGTGTGTTTGTGTGTCTGTCTAGTCTTCATTCCCTCATTAGCTCAGTCAGGTTTCTAGGACCAAGGCATGCAGGATGTGACGCATATACATAGAGTTAATAAATAAGCCACTATTTTAAAAAAAATAACTGGCTTGACAAACAGCAACTGCACCAGATGGCCCCAGTTAATGGCAACTCTGCAGAGGACCAAGGATGTCCAGGGACTCCATAATCTTTCATCTCCAATAATTATTTTTCCCATAGGATCCCTGGATGCAGCCAAGAGTGGGGAACGAACCCTTAAGCTTTCAGGTTGACACGGGAGCTACAAAGCCAGTTTTAATGATGAGGATGAAAGGATTTTATGCACCTGTTACAGGAGATCAGGAAAGCCTCAAGGGCTGGCTTCCAACAGCCACTGGGCAATATCCACCTGCTTCAGCTTACGTTGGTAATGAATGTTCCATTGCCAGGGAGAAATTTGCTATGCACTATTTTACTATGCAGGTAAAAGCGCCACCTGAACAGACCCCTTTATCTGCAGCTGGGAATGCTGAAACCTCCAAATTGTCAATTCACATGCACGAGCCAGGGCACTCCAGGAAGAGCTAAAACACTGTGCTCTCGAAAGTCATTTAAAACAAGGTACACCAACTTGCCCCTAAGCAAAGCAGGGCTTTTGGAGGCACTTGTGCAAATCCAAACCATGTTCCACACACTTCTAAAAAGCAATTTGATTCAGCCATGCCTGTCTCCTTAAAAATGTTCCTATTCTGCCAGGTTTTCTTAAGATCTATTTCTAAGGAATATCATTTTGTTCGATACCTACGAGCTATTAGTAAAATTGCTCAGGACAATCTCCCATACAGTGCCAAATCCCCTCACTCTTTTGAGTTAACAGCACAATGAAAATGGCTCACTGTCCTTAATACAAGATGCTTTTGCATTCCCCTTGATGGCCAGTCACTGTTAGATTTTGCCCGCCCTAAGTCTGAAAGCACTCTTCAACACTGCAGGGTATGTTCCTTCATGGATTCAAAGACTCCCCCATGGTCTTTGAAGACATATTGGCTGCACGCTCGAAAATGTTTCAGTTAAATCAGGAAACCCTGCCGCAGTCTATAGATAACAGTGATTTCCAGTCTGGCTTACAAGCTTTGCCTAGGAAACACCATTCAATCCCTTAGTCACCATGTTGAATCTGGGGATAAAATGTTCTATTAGTTACGTTTCTCCTTGCTGTAGCAAAATATCTGACAGAATGAACTTAAGGAATAAAGGATTTACTTGGGCTCATGGTATAGCCTCTTGTGCTGGGGAGAGCAAGGCCATAAGAGTATGAGAAAGCTGGTCATATGGTACATACAGGCAGGAAGCCGAGAAATGAAGGCTGGAGCTCACTCACTTTCTCCTTTCTGTTGAGTCTGAGATCCGGGCCCATGGAATGGTGACACCTACATCAAAGGACAGGCCTCCCTCCTCAGTCAAACCAGCCTGGAAACTCCCCCATAAGTCTATCCAGGGGTTTGTCTCTAGAGTCAATGGAGAGCCTGTGAAGTTGACAATCAGTGTTGACTATCATGGTGCCCTGCTCTAAACTGCAAGTCTTCAAAGACCAAATCACTTACTGAGGCTTCCAGTTACACAAGATCCCCAGTGCCCAGCGATGACTGGAGAATGGCTCTTGCCAGTGTTCAGATTCCAGGGCCTAAAGAACCAGGTGAGGGTCCCTGGGGATGGCAATGACTGTAGCATGAAGGGATGCTCAGAGACGTATAGCAAAGCCCTGATGTGAGGCTTTAGTTGAGTCGGATCTTGGGATCTTAATTTCATGTATAGAACAAACGTCAAGCTGCTTTGAGAATGCTTAAGGACCGTCTGACAGAGGCCCCCATTTGGGGACTGCTTAACTTAAGTGTTCAATGTGGTGATAAGGAATCAGACTGGAAGCTCTTATCCAGTTGTCATATTAAATTCCACACCCTTTAAATAAAATAATTCATAATAAAGTCATCAGATTGAGTGTAAGACAGAACAAGCATACCTGCCTCTCCAGCAACGATCTTTACCATACATTTCTCAAAATCACAAAAGTCTGCCTGTTTCCCTCTATTAAATGGAAAGGGGGGCTCAAAAAGGGAAGACAACTTTCCAAGGCTCAAAGTAACAAAGTTAAGCATGTAAGCTCTAATTTATCACAGTAACTATCTTTCTGCCTTTACACCCAGCATCCACGAGGAGTGTGGGCTGTGAGCCAAGCCACCCACATGTGAGTCCCACTTGTAACCTCAATGCCTCAACCTAGCTCCCTACAGAATGATGACAATAATTTTGCAAATCTCGCACTTTTTTTTAAAGTCACATTACGTGTGTGTATGTTTATGTGTATGTGTGAGTGTGCACACTTGTGGGCTCAGAAGACCCTGCTGAAGGCATTGCATCCCTCAGAGACACTTAACGGACATTTGCAGGATGCCTGGTTGTTATGTGAGTATTGGAATTTGAACTCTGGTCCTCATGACTGAGCAGCAAGCACTCTCTTAACTGCTGAGCCATCTCTCCATCCTCATGGGAGTCTTATAAGGATTGGGTGGGTTTGTGAACACAAGAGTCCTCAGCAGGAATTAGCTGCACTCTACTTTGCACCCCTGAGGCACAGTGAGTAAGTGTCACAGGCAGGTCCTTTCCTTCCTCAATCCGCTTTCTTATAGAGCTCTCTTTTGATTCATACCTAAAAAGAATCATATATTTTTTAAAAAAAAAAATTTACTCAGTTTTCATCAAATTTTATCTGAATTTCAGGAACTTTTTGATTTCTATTCTTTACTACTTGTTTAGATAAACTCGCATACAGGTAAAAGAGAGTTTTAAACTAGAGAAATACAAAAAATACATGCATTGTCTCCAACCCTAGTTCTGATTCTACTAGGTTTTCTGTAAATTTTCTGAGACAAGAACCTACCAAAACTCATATAATCGAAGACCATCCAAAGTCTTTCTCTTGCGTTAGTAAAGAGGAATATTAAGATTCTCTAGGGCCTGGAGATGTAGCTCAGATGATACAGTTCTTACCTAGGGTGTTTGAAGCCTTTGATGTGATGCCCAGCATGGCATAGACAGCAGGAAGATGCATGGCTGTCACTGTCTGTTCTTCCAGTACTTGGGAGATAGAGGGAAAAGAACAGCAGTTCCAACGTTCAAGTCAGTTACTTGGCAAGTTCTAGTTATCCTGGGATACAGGAGACCACATCTTATACGGTAGATAGATAGATAGATAGATAGATAGATAGATAGATAGATAGATAGATAGGTAGATAGATAGATAGATAGATAGATAGATAGATAGATAGATAGATAGATAGATAGGTAGGAAGGTAGATAGATAGATGGATAGATAGATAGAAAGAAAGGCAGAAAGAAAGAAAGAAAGAAAGAAAGATAGATAGATAGATAGATAGATAGATAGATAGATAGATAGATAGATTCAATTTAAAAAATGGAACAGAATTAATCAGTAAAATCACTATAATCCTTGGTTTCTAACCAAAAAGAAATGAAATGAAATCTAATTTTCTAATTCAACAGAGTGATCATCTGTTCTAATTATAAATATTGGGTATTAGGAATCAGGGCCAAGGTTGGCCATTTCTGTGAAATTACTTCCATTATAAAATCGGGGGTTGTGGGAGGCAGTCCCCTACGGGGTGAGGAAAGTTTGGATGGAGATACAGCCAAGATTTGGCCAAAGTCGGGCACTGCCAGTCATGCTGCAACATAAAGTCCTGCTTTCCTTTACGCACGCCACATGCAGATTCTCATCATTTCTCATGCTGGCTTTCCCATTTGAACAAGAAGCATTGAATTGAACATGCAGCGAGCAAACAGCAGTGGTACATAAGATGAATAGGGTGCCTCTTCGCCCTCTGGTGGGCCAGGCAGAAACATCACTTCAGCAGTTGTCCATTTGGATATACAGATGAGTTAAAACTGCTGCTTGTCAACTTAATATGTGTGATGGCTATTCTTGGTTATGAACCTGACTACATCTGGAATTAATTTAAAAATTAAGGAATTTCTTTTTCTTAATTAAACTGTTTGAAGTGGGAAGACACATTTCTAGTCCAAATCTTTGAAGCAGGAAGATATAGCTTTAATCTAGATCTTTTGAGGTGGGAAGATCCACCTTTAATCTAAGGCCACACCTTCTGCTGACAGTTTATATAAAAGACATAAAGGAAGCTTGCTCTCTCTCTCTCTGCTTGCTCTCACTCTCCCTAGTAAACCCATTCATTCATCAGCACTAGAGCCTACTTCGGAATTCTGGCATATACTGCAGACCAGCTGACACACCCAGACTCATATGCCAAACTACTGGATTCTTGGACCTCCCATTGGTAGACAGCCATTGTTGGACTAGCTGGACCACAGCCCGTAAACCACTCTAATACACAACACTTAGGAGTGCTTGCTTCTATTACAGAGGACCTGAGTTTAGTTCCCAACAACCTTTTCAGGCAGTTCACAGCTACCTGTAACCCTATCTTCAGGGAATCTGAAACCCCATTCTGGCCTCCACACTCATATACACAAACCCACATGCAAGCACACACATACGCATAATTAAAAATAAGATAAAAATCTTACAAAAGAAAGGCCTGTTGTGTTTTAGTTTTAGTTTTCAGCTATGCTACGAAGTTGTTGCTTTATAATAAAATCAAGATTTCCAAAACTCATCCTTTTCTAAACTCACTCATTATTATATAAAACAAAGTTCATGGGGCAGGTTGGCAGAGCCATTAGGAATGCTGGCACTTTCATGTCATTATTCACAATAAATTACATCAATAAATTTATCATGATAATAAATCAAGGTATTCCATTCAAATTTTCGTGGGGGGGGGGGCGGACCCACAACTAAAAAATAGGATAACAGCACCACCTAGTGGCTGTCTAAAATTGACATGTAACTATCAGTTCATCTCAGTGTTCTGCATAGCTGTGATTCTTAAGGACAGCGGCTTAATGTATTTGGGGGATGGGCTAACAGAAAATGTCTAAGGAAACATCTATAATGTATATTGTGATGAGCAAAGAAAAGCAGTAGAATTTTAACAAGTGATAACTAAATTCCCAAATGGTCTTATGAAAGCATTAAGTAGTTTACAAATGTCAAAAGGCAAACATTCTAAAAAACAAGATCTTCCATTTAATATGCTATATTAAATGTTACCTCAATAATATTTCTGCATACATGAATTTAACAAAAAAGAAAAAAATTAAAAGTGTCACAAGTCATGTGGAAATGGTAGAGACGAAAACAAGCTTCTGAGATGTTAAACATTTAATAGCACACATGTATATAGCCCAGATATGTTTGCAAAATTATAGAAGCAAGTTCACTCTTAAAGCGGTGCAGCTGACTTCTTCTCAGACTACCTGGGCAATTCTAGTTATTGTGGAGAGACCATAACAGCTGCAGCTGATGTTGTTAATGTCTTAGTGAAGATGGTCATTGCTTCCTGATACCAAATGTTTACCCAAGAACTACAGGTCCCACACTGCTCTAACACACTGTCCCCTCCAGTTTGGTAGATGCTCCCATCTCTTTCCATCCATTCCTGACTGCCTTAAATTCTGAAAGAAATCCATATGGCGCTTCCCTTGCACAAGTCCCTCCTCTTGCTCACTTTCTTCATAGCTCCATTCACCAGCTTCACACTTGAACATAATCAGGCTAGACTTGAATTTAAATTTGTTCCAAGAATTTAGATAAACTCCCAGTAAATCCAATATTCCTGCTACATTTCAAAATCTATTGACATTATCTTCTAATTTTATTCTGTTCTTCCCGTTCAAATTTTCAAGTCTCCATTATCCTAACTGGAAATTGATGGCATTCCATTGTATTTCCCTGAGGGAATATCAACTAATAGAAGAGTACATTCAGAAGTTTGCACCATCACTTCTTTTTTTTTTAATTAGATGTTTTCTTATTTACAATATCTCCTTTCCCAGGTTCCCCTCCAAAAAAAAAAAAGAAAAAGAAAAAGAAAAAAAGAAAGAAAGAAAGAAAGAAAGAAAGAACAATCCTCTGTTCCCTCCCCCTCCCCCTGCTCACCATCCTACCCCCTCCTCCTTACTGGCCCTGACATTCCCCTACACTGGGGCATAGAACCTTCACAGGGTCAAGGGCCTCTCCTCCCATTGATGACTGACTTGGCCATCCTCTGCTATATGCATGCTGCTGGAGCCATGAGTCCTACCATATGTACTCCTTGGTTGGTGGTTTAGTCCCTGCGAACTCTGAGAGTACTAGTTAGTTCATATTGTTGTTCATCCTAAGGGGATGCAAACCCTTCAGCTCCTTGGGGCCTTTCTCTAGTTCCTTCATTGGGGACCCTGTACTTGGTCCAATGGTTGGCTGTGAGCCTCTACATCTGTATTAGTCGGGCACTGTCAGAGCCTCTCAGGAGACAGCTATATCAGGTTCCTTTCAGCCAGCACTTGTCGGCATCCACAATAGTGTCTAGATTTGGTGATTGAATACGGGAAGGATTCCCAGGTGGAACAGTTTCTGAATTGTCCTTCCTTCAGTCTCTGCTCCATAGTTTATCTCTGCAACTCCTTCCATGGGTATTTTGTTCCCCCTTTTAAGAAGGAACGAAGTATCCACACTTTGGTCTTCCTTCTTGAGTTTCTTTATTGTTTGTGGTTTGTACTTTGTGTATTCAGATCTTCTAAGCTAATATCCACTTATCAGAGAATGCATACCATGTGTGTTCTTTTGTGATTGGGTTACCTCACTCAGGATGATATTCTCCAGGTCCATCCATTTCCCCAAGAATTTCATAAGTTCATTGTTTTTAATAGCTGAGTAGTACTCCATTGTGTAGATGTATCACATTTTCTGTATCCCTTCCACTGTTGAAGGACATCTGGGTTGTTTCCATTTTCTGGCTATTATAAATAAGGCTGCTATGAACATAGTGGAGCATGAGTCCTTATTACATGTTGGAGAATCTTCTGGGTATATGCCCAGGAGTGGTATAGCTGGGTCCTCCAGTAGAACTATGTCCAATTTCCAGAGAAACCACCAAACTGATTTCCAGAGTGATTGTAGCAGCTTGCAATTCCACCAGCAATGAAGGAGTGTTCCTCTTTCTCCACAACCTCTCCAGCATCTGCTGTCACCTGAGTTTTTTATCCTAGCCATTCTGACTGGTGTGAGGTGGAATCTCAGGGTTGTTTTGATTTGCATTTCCCTGATGACTAAGGATGTTGAACATTTCTTTAGGTGCTTATCAGCCATTCAGTATTCGTCAGTTGAGAATTCTTTGTTTAGCTCTGTACTCCATTTTTTTAATAGGGTTATTTG
>JADRCD010206919.1:0-12499 GCA_019843815.1 Montemys delectorum
CTGGCTGTCCTGGAACTCACTCTGTAGACCAAATTGGCCTGGAACTCAGAAATCTGCCTACCTCTACCTCTGCCTCTCAAGTGCTGAGATTAAAGGTGTGCGCCACCACCGCCTGGCTTGCCTTTCTCTTTTTATTTATTCGTGTGTGTGTGTGTGTGTGTGTGTGTGTGTGTGTGTGTGTGTACATGCATGCCACATCATGTCTGAAGAGGTCAGAGGATAACTTTCAGGAATTTGCTTTCTCCTTCTATCACAGGACCCAAGTATTGAACTCAACTCATGAGACTCAGTGGCATGATGGTTTCCTTCCTTTCTTCCTTCTTTCTTTCCTTCCTTCCTTTCATTCTTTCTAGTTTTCTTTCTTTCTCTCTTTCTAGCTTTAAATTATTATTATTTTTTTACATCTATTTTTCCTGTGTATGTGGAGGAGTACTGTGCACACAGTCATGGGTATAGAGGTCTCAGGACAGACTGTAGGAGTTGGCTCTCTCTCCTTCCATTGCGCAGATCCTGGGGGTTAAACTCAGGCCATTAGGCTTGACCACAGATGTCTCTATCCACCATGTCCATGGTTTTCTCTTCTCTTCTCTTCTTCTTCTTCTTTTTTTTTTTTTTTTTTGGTTTTTCGAAACAGGGTTTTTCTGTGTAGCCCTGGCTGTCCTGGAACTCACTCTGTAGACCAGGCTAGCCTGGAACTCAGAGATCTGTCTGCCTCTGCCGCTGCCCTGCCTCTTTTTTTTTTTTAAGATTTATTTATTTTAATTAACTAATTAATTTTTTTTCAAGACAGAGTTTCTCTGTGTAGCCCTGGCTGTCCTGGAACTCACTCTGTAGACCAGGCTGGCCTCGAACTCAGAAATCCACCTGCCTCTGCCTCCCAAGTGCTGCGAGGCACCACTGCCTGGCTAAGATTTTTTTATTTTATGTCTGTGAGCACACTGTTGCTCTCTTCAGACACACCAGAAGAGGGCATCAGATCCCATTACAGATGGTTGTAAGCCACAATGTGGTTGCTGGGAACTAAACTCAGGACCTCTGGAAGAGCAGTAGGTGTTCTTAAAGTCTGAGCCTCTCTCCAGCTGATGTCTGTGTAAACAAGGAGGATTGGCTGAGGTCTGTGTAAACCTCAGGTGAAAAGTTAAGCATAGGTTGGTCTTGTCCTTGGCATCAAGAAGACGAGAAGTGAGCCAGACACTCATAGAGGCAGGTGGAGCTCTGGAAGTTCAAGGTCAGCCTGCTTTACAGAGTGAGTTCCAGGACACCCAGGATTATACAGAGACACCCTGACCTGAAAAATAAATAAAAATAAAAGGAGAGAAAGAAGGAAATAAAAAGAAATAAAGAACACCAGAAGAGTTTGTGCTGTCAGTTCAAATGCCACTGTTCAATTTATGTGCTTACCAAGGGCTCAGCTGACACAGGGCTGTGGCTGGACATGGGTCTTTGTTCAGACAGTAAACAGGAGCAGTGTCAACTATACTCGGAGTGTTTTGCTCTAGTTGAAACAAGGAGGTGGCTGCTCCTCAGGACACTGCTCCTCATTCTGTCTGACCAGGCACTCTCTGGTAACATGTTTTTCCTGTCTGTCTTTGTAACTGGTAATTAGGTTCTCAGCTGAGCCGTCAGGCATCTTGACAGGTTTCATGGGCAGTCACCATCTGACAATTTACAACTCTGGGTATTTCACAGCTGGAGCGTTCCCTCCCAGGAAACCAAAGTGTTCCTCTGCTCTCCTGGTTGTTTGAAGAGCATGGTCTGAGCGGAAGGCCAGCTTTCTGGAGACATTATCTAGATTGCAAGCAAAATAGGGATGGGAAATCTTTGCATTTGTGTATGCAAGAGCTGACTGTGTGGTTTGGTAATGATGTGGGAGTCATCAAAGCTAGAAGTGGCAAGGGAATATGAGAATGTGACACAGCATACTCTTTCTTTTCCTTCCTTCCTTTCTTCTTCCTCTTTTTATTTTGAGACAGTCTTATGTAATCAAGTCTGGACTGAAACTGACTTTGTAGCCAAGGATGATCTTGAACTTCTGATCCTTCTGCCTCCACCTGTGCTAGGATTATAGCTATAAGCTACCATCTCTGGTTTACAGAGAGATGGAGGTTAAACTCAGAACTTCTTGCATGCTAAGAACTCTTCCAACTGAGCTATAGTCCCAACCCAAGACACATTTCTTTTTTTGGAAGGGGTTTGTTTGGGATTTTAAAAAAATTTCTTATTTTATTCTTGTGTGTTCATATGTGTACGTGTGTGTGTGTGTGTGTGTGTGTGTGTGTGTGTGTAGGCCAGAGTGGAGGCATAATGTTTTTGTATACTGTAAAGTTTACCCTTATGTTATTCAAATGCTGATCTCTCTGCCCTCACATCTTGTTTCAATCCAGGCACAACATTGTAATGCTTATATACCAAGAGTCTCCAGTCTTGCTGGGCAGTGGCTTAATCCCAGCACTTGGGAGGCAGAGGCAGGTGGATTTCTGAGTTTGAGGTCAACCTGGTCTACAGAGCGAGTTCCAGAACAACCAGGGCCACACAGAGAAACCCTGTCTGGAAAAACAAAACAAAACAAAACAAAAAACCTCCTGTCTCAAGTTTGTGCAAACAATTCTTACCATTTATTTTCTGCCTTGTCAATAAATGCTGATCACCCAATGGCTGTCCAGAATAGAGAACAGGGCAGGATGCCTGCCAACCAGAGGGAGGAGGGAGGGTAAGGAGACACAGATCAACTCAGAGTGGAGGATTTGGAGCATGGAGAAAGAAAGGGTCCGGAGAGGAATCATAAAAACACACCTGAAGCCCAGAGAGTCAGATCAATAATAGTATGCAAATACCATAGAAGGCTAAGGTAGATCATTTAACTGCTCAGCTATTGAGGTGCAGTTTTAGATAAATCTTGGTTTCTCTGTGTAGTTATTAGGTATTAGCATAAGGTAAAGAAATACAGCCACTGGCTTAATTTACTGATTACATTTATATTAAATATATAAACTTTACACCAGAGGTTGACATCTAGTGTCTTTGTGAATGACTGTCCACTTTAGTTTTTGAGACAGGGTCTTTCAGCGAGCCTGGAGCTTGCCAGTTTGGATAGAATGGCTGGCTCGGCATCCCCAAGAACCTTCCTCTTTCCACCTCCCCATCTGTGGGATTATAGTGTAGCCCCCAGTGCCCACCTTGCTTTTTATTTTTTAGATCTATTTATCTTTATTTCCTGAGTACAAGTATTTGCCTACCTGTGTGTATATGCACTGCATGCATACCTAGTGCCTGTAGAAGTTCCAAGGACATCAGATCCCTTGGAACTGGTGCTATGGTTGGTTGTGGGCCACCATGTGGGTGCTAGGAACCAACCCTCGAACCTCTGCAAGAGAGCAACGGCACTCTTGACTATTGAGCCATTTCTTCAGCTTCAGCACCCAGCTCTTAAGTAAGTTCTGAGGACTAGATCACAGGTCCTCCTTCTTGAATCTTAGTGACTGAGTCATTTCCCCAGCTCCTATATAAAACATTTAAAAACCATATATATATATACATACATATGTATATACACATACATATATATATATGAACTAAAGCAGACAGTCATTCACAAAGACACCAGATGTCAACCTCTGGTGTAAAGTTTATATATTTAATATAAATATAAATAAATATAATCAGTAAATTAAGCCAGTGGCTGTATTTCTTTTTTTGTTTTGTTTTTTGTTTTTTGTTTTTTGTTTTTTTTGAGACAGGGTTTCTCTGTATAGCCCTGGCTGTTCTGGAACTCACTCTGTAGACCAGGCTGGCCTCTAACTCAGAAATCCACCTGCCTCTGCCTCCCAAGTGCTGGGATTAAAGGCGTGCGCCACCACCGCCCGGCTGGCTGTATTTCTTTACCTTATGCTAGTACCCAATAACTACACAGAGAAACCAAGATTTATCTAAACGGTACTTCAATAGCTGAGCAGTTAAATGATCTACCTTAGCCTTCTATGGTATTTGCATACTATTATTCATCTGGCTTTCTGGGCTTCAGGTGTGTTTCTATGATCCCTCTCCGGACAACATACAATATATACAACATTTAAAACCATATATATAATTGTGTGTATGGGCATATGGTCATGCAAGTGCTATAGTCCTGTGTGTTGGTCAGAAGACAACCTTCCAGAATCAATTCTCTCTTTCTACCACGTGGGTCCTGAGGGTTAAATTTGGCTTGTTAGGCTTGGCAGCAAGTGCCTTGCTCACCAAGCTATCTCTCTAGACCTTGTTTTGTTTCTTGAAATTGAGTCTCACTTCTGTAGCCCAGGCTGGCTTTAAACTCATACTCGTCCTGTCTCAGCCTCCAGAGTATTGTTGCTATAGGTGTGAAGCACCATGCTAGCTGATGGAGTGTGTGTGTGTGTGTGTGTGTGTGTGTGTGTGTGTGTGTGTGTGTTTCCTCAGTGTTGGAGATGAATATAGGTGGTGTGCTTGCTAGGCCAATTCTCCGGCTTCAGCTGGGTGTTTTGAATGACAAAGCTGAAGAGAAGGAAAGTTCAAATAAAACCCTTGAGAGTTCATAGAGAATGGAAAACCTTACCAGGGACAGTGATGTAACAGTGCTAGGAGCTGCAAAAGGAGGATTGCTTGAGCCTGGGTGCTCTCAGAGGTCATCAGCCCCAGCAGAGAGAGAAAGAGAGAGAGAGAGAAAGAGAGAGAGAAAGAGAGAGAGAGAGAGAGAGAGAGAGAGAGAGAGAGAGAGAGAGAGAATGAGGGGGGTTCTCAATTCTTCAGTTCTTTCCTGTCTAGGTCAGAGTTTCTCAGATCAGCTTTGATGTTTATCCTGATCATGGCGCCAGTCAGACTGTCCCACAAAGCCAATCACGCTGCTCATCTCTTGTCTTCTCTAGCTAGCAACATTGTCTTTCTTTCTGGTCACTGTACCTTAGTTCCTTCCTGGGAAGCAGCCCCTCTTCTCTTCACAGTCTACTCAGGGATGGTAATGCTGAGCATAGTGTGTTCCAGGGATAGAATGTATTTATTAGCATAAACCATGATGTCCAACGTCCCCCTGGGTCTGGCTCAAGCTTGGCAAGTGAGTCCTTCAGATTCAGCCAGGGCCAGTGGATGTCATAAGGTTTTCCCTGGCATTTTGGAGAAATAATTTCTCTTCCTCTTTCCCTTGAGAGTTTCTAATGGTGACAACAATAATGAAATAGTTAATTTTGTTCATTAATTAATGTTATTAATTTATATAATTAATTATTAATCTAATTAGTTTATGTTTGTTAATTAAAGTTTATTGAGTGTATACTGTATCATGCAGAGTTGGAAATACTGAGCTTGTTTTATTGTGTTCACAATAACAATATTTAGTATGTATGATTATTATTCCCCTTTAGAAATGGTAGAATTGAAGCAGAGAGAGAGAGAGAGAGAGAGAGAGAGAGAGAGAGAGAGAGAGATATTTAGCTCAGAGCCTCTAAATACTAAATATGTATTCTACCATTGAACTTTCTTGCCAACCTGGCACAGAAAACTTGACTAAATTGTCAAGGGTCTGACAGCATACTAGCTGTCAAATGTATTTTCACAGGCTTGAGAGAACGTAAGGACTAGAATTTCTGCTGCCTCTGGCTGTAAACTCCCAAGGCGGAGGGAACGCACTGGAAGACTTGTTCTGGAAACTCAACCAGATTATTTAAACTCTGTAAGTGCCGATCCAGCCTTCACCCTGGACCTCTCTCTGCTTTCCTTGTGAAAGTCTGTCTCATGCATCGCACCTTGCCTCCTTGAACTCAGACTTCTGATCTTGTCACTATCGTCCAAATTCTTGGGTTATAGCTGTATACTACCATGCCTTGGTTGATGAAGTGCTGAGACTTAAACCTAGGACATTTTGTAGGTAAATCTTGAGCTATTTCCCACACTTATGTGTGTATGTGTGTGTGTATGTATGTATGTATGTATGTTTGTATGTCTGTCTGTCTGTATGTATGTATGTATGTATGTATGTATATTGGTATATGCATGGAGGACAGAAGTTAAGGTTGGGTATCTTCCTTAATTGCTCTCTATCTTTTGGTTTTTTGTCTTTTGAGACAGGGTCTCTCTACATAGTTTGGCTATCCTAGAAGTTACCGTGTAAACTGGGCTGGCCTGGAACTTAAAGAAATTCACTTGCCTCTGCCTCCCAAGTGTTAGAGGTAAAGCATGCTTTACCAAGCCCAGCTTTTAAGAGTTAATTAATTAACTGATTAGTTACTTATTCCTGCAGGTGCTAGACTTTTGACACATGTCTTAAGGATCCCAGCTCAGGCTCAGGGGTTCATGCTCGCTCAGCAAACACTTGACTATCATTTCGCTCACTGAGCACAATGCCCCAATCTCGTCCCACCTAAAAGTGATTCAAAGCATCTATAAGCCAAAATATTCTTGTTTTCCTTAAGCAGCTTTGTGTCTGGTTTTGTGTCGTTCAGAACCAAAGCGTTTTCTTTCCCATGAGGCTGTGGTCTCCAGCTAGAACTACTGTCTTTCTCACCTCCGCATCCAGATCCTGGCTTTAATGGACATAGCAGACCTTATCAGTTCAGTCATTCCACAGACATTTTCCACAATGTGCTAGAAGCTGAGGTAGGTGTAGAAAGTGGGGATTTAACTGAGTGTTGTTCATGAGTGTTGTTCACCTACAGTGTGAGGGAGAGAAGTAGCTGGAAAGTGAGTAGGATAGTAAACTCCAGGCCGACATAGGCTCCCGTGCTGGAGTCCTCAGGAACTGCTGTTACTTGGGCGCCATGTGTTTGACCTACGGGTGTTTCTGGATGTCTGTACAGGCCAGATATTGTCAGGGTAGTCTGAGGTCCTAGGAGTGTTTAGAATGCATCTCCGAGGGATGGACATGCCACAGTTACAACCGTCACATGAATCATGTATTTTCTAGGAGATGTCTCTGTGAAACTTAAAGTCTCAAAAGTATATCCTGGGGCTGGAAAGGTGGCTCAGCAATTCTGAGCACTCAGCGCTCCTCCAGAGGACTTGGGTTTTATTCTCAGCACTCACATGGCAGCTCTCAACTGTCTGTAACTGTAGTTTTAGGGGAATCTTTTGGCCTCTGTGGGCACTACATATAGGTGGTTCACAGACATACATGTAGACAAATTCCCATAGACATGGAATTAAAATAAAAGTATACACACACACACACACACATATGTACTGTCAAGTGATGGATTTTTGTATGCCTTTAATCCCAGCACTGGGGAGGCAGAGGCAGAGAGGCAGGTGGAACTCTGTGAGTTTGGGGCCAGCTTGGTTTTCAGAGTGAGTTCCAGGATAGCCAAGGCTATACAGAGAAAACCTGTCTCAAAAAACATTAATAAAGTAATAATAATAATACATCTCGTTGCCGGGCAGTGGTGGCGTGCGCCTTTAATCTCAGCACTTGGGAGGCAGAGGCAGGCAGATTTCTAAGTTCGAGGCCAGCCTGGTCTACAGAGTGAGATCCAGGACAGCCAGGGGTATACAGAAAAACCCTGTCTTGAAAAAACAAAACAAAACAAAACAAAATAATAATACATCTTGTAGTGTGAGCATGCCCTGTCTATTTCCTTTCATTTGACTACATAGGTTTCTTTTTTCTTTTTCTTTTTTCTTTTCTTTTTTTTTTTTTAAGATTTATTTATCATTATAAGGTAAGTAGACTGTAGCTGTCTTCAGACACACCAGAAGAGGGTGTCAGATCTCATTATGGATGGTTGTGAACCACCATGTGGTTGCAGGACCTTCGGAAGAGCAGTCAGTGCTCTTACCCTCTAAGCCATCTCTCCAGCCCCCCACCCCTTTTTTTCTATTCTTTTTGGTTTTTCGAGACAGGGTTTCTCTGTGTAGCCCTGGCTGTCCTGGAACTCACTCTGTAGACCAGGCTGGCCTCGAACTCAGAAATCTACCTGCCTCTGCCTCCCAAGTGCTGGGATTAAAGGCGTGCGCCACCACTGCCCTGAGTGAAGCTCCTTAGGACAACAGTTCACAAGTCTCCAGTTTTGATTGGTGGTCCATATAAAGTTGTGGCTCACAATCTTCCTAAGGTTGCAACCCTTTAACACAGTTCCTCATGTTGTGGTGGCTCCCCATCATAAAATTATTCTTGTTACTAAGTTTGCTACTGTTATAAACTGTAATGTAAATACTTTGGAGATAGAGGTTTGTCAAAGGGTTGTGACTCACAGTTTAAGAACTGATGTCATAAAGTCTCAAATGCTTTTGATTTTCTTTCTCTCTCTTCCTCTCTAGTGAGCGTGTGTGTGTGTGTGTGTGTGTGTGTGTGTGTGTGTGTGTTACAGCAGTGCGTAGGATCAGAGAATAACTACTGAGAGTTGTTTTTCTCCCTATACCATGTAGGTCCTGGGGATTGACTTCACGTTCTCATGGTTGATTCACAGGCCTCTAGCCACTGAGCTGTCTTGCTAGTGCCTCAGATGCCTTTAATTCTGTATTTATAATATCCATGCTCCTTGTCAGAAAAACTTATGAAAGGGAGATATAGCTAGGTAACCATTTACATGGTGTCATTTGATAATTAGATTAGACATCTGCCCCTGATCAGAAGTATCTGACAGTGTATAAGGGAAAAGCAGTTTATGTAGGAAAAACTCACATACTAAGCAAGCTGAAATATTGCATAAAACTGGAACTTTGAGAAAAAGGCTTTTGTTATTAGTAAGCATAAAAACCATATTAGGGTTGGCCCAATGACTCATTGGGTAAAAGCACTGCTGCCAAGCCTAGTGACCTGGGTTTGATCTCTAGAACTCAAACTGGAGAGAAGGAATCAACTGCTAAGTATTGGCCACTAACCACCATAATACACCATTCATTTACACATATATAATAAGTAAACATTTAAAAACCATATCAATAAAAGAACTACTTGCTTACCATGTATGAGGCCTGAAATTTAATCCTCAGTACAAAAAAAGGAAAATAGAAGGCATCCTAATATCGGAAAACTTTTAGATTAATTTCCAGTGTGTATATGGTATCAGTGGTAATATTCAGCATACTGGAGTACATAGCACTAATGGGAAGTGCCTAAGAGTCCACATTTATCAGCCTACCCTGGTTCTTACTATAGACATATAGAACTTTTAAACAAAATCCAATAGATAAAGGATCATACTCAGGGCCTTGGAGCTAAGTATACAAATATGCACACACACACACACACACACACAAGTGACAGAGATGGGCATTAAGTCAGTGGTAGAGGGCTTGCCTAGTATGCACAAGTCTTTTTTTTTTTTTTTTTTTTTTTATCCCCAGCACTGCAAAAATAAGCAAACAAATTAATGAATTTTTTACACCCCTCCTCAACACTGGGATCAAAGCCAGGATATTGTACATGCCAGCTAAGTAGTCTCTCCTTGACCTCTACAACACATTTAGTTTTTGACACCCTAAATTTTCATGGTGTAATAAGTATATGCTCTCCTCCCCATTTTAATTTGAATTGTCACTTTTTTTTCTTTTTTCTCTTTGAGACAGGAACTCAAATAACACAAGCTGTCCTCAAGCTTGCTATGTGGCCAAACATAGTTGTTTTTCTTTTGCTTGTTTGTTTCTTTGGGTTTTTTTAGATTTATTTTATTTATATAAGTACACTGTACCTGTCTTCAGACACACCAGAAGAGGGCGTCAGATCCCATTGCAGATGGTTGTGAGCCACCATGTAGTTGTTGGGAATTGAACTCAGAGTTTCTGGAAGAGTTGTCAGTGCTCTTAACTGCTGAGCCATCTCTCCAGCCCTCTTTTTGTTTTTTTTTGTTTTTTGTTTTTTGGGTTTTTTTTGTTTGTTTGTTTTTGGTTTTTTGAGACAGGGTTTCTCTGTGTAGTCCTGGCTGCCCTGGTACTCACTCTGTAGACCAGGCTGGCCTCGAACTCAGAAACCCACCTGCCCCTGCCTCCCAAGTGCTAGGATTAAAGGCGTGTGCCACCACCACCCGGCTTCTTTTTGGTTTTTTTGAGACAGGGTTTCTCTGTGTAGCCCTGGCTGTTCTGGAACTCACTCTGTAGACCAGGCTGGCCTCGAACTCTCATAACCGCCTGCCTCTGCCTCCTAGTGCTTGGGATTAAAGGCAGCACCAAGCATACTTGATCCTCCTGATCCTTCCTGGGCCTCCATCTCCCTACAATACCAGGCTGAACAGCTACTGCCAACCAAAATCAAAAGACGTTTTATTAGTTCAGTATTAGTACTTAGTTAAAAAAAACAATAGCTGGGGGTAGGGTAGCACACGTCTTTAATCCCAGCACTTGGGAAGCAGGGGCAGGCGGATTTCAGAGTTCGAGGGTACCCTGGTCTACAGAGTGAGTTCCATGATAGCCAGGGCTCTATGGATAAACCCTGTCTGGGAAAACCAAGAAAAAAACAAAACAAAACAAAAAAAAAAACCCAAACCAACAAACAAAACAAAACAAAACAAAACTCAGAAACCAACCAACCAACCAAAACCACCCCACCAACAATAACAAAATCCTAAGGCAAACATGGCGATGTGTGCTTGTCATCTTAGCACTCGAACTGGGGAGGTAGAGGGACCAGAAATTTGAGGTTGGGCTGGGGATGTATTTCCGTTGGCAGGGTGCTGTCTAGCATGGACAATGCTTTGAGTGTTGATTCCCCGGTACATGTTTATGATTGCAGCCCTTGGACAGTGGAGGCAGGCGCAGAAGGTCAGGGATTTTCTCAAGGTCGTCCTTGAATTCACAACAAACTCAAAGCTAGCCTGAGCAACAAGAGCCTGTCTTAAACCAACAACCAAACAAAGCCCAAAGATAATCTGAGGTGTTAACCCCTTGGCTTTTCCGTGGTTTGGATGCCAGCTGCTGATGGTTCATAACCCTGTGTGGTCCAATGCTGGTAAGAGTTCACAGAGCTTTTTGTTTTTTAATCTTAGCAGATGTCAGGCAAAGAAAAGCCATGACAGAAATCACCAATTGGTCTTGATGATACATTCCAGCAAAACCTCTCAGTCCGCAAACATGCTGCCCTGCCTCTCCCATCGTCACAGATGGCCCAGACAATCCCAGCTGTAAGACACCGATCATGGCATGCCTGCCAGTGGGGTAGTGTCAGAACAGTGGGATAAATACTTAGCCCCTTACACATAGGCAATAAAAGCTAACCATGTCAGACATTTTCCATGGGTTAGGCACAGTGCTAAGCTAAGCATTTTATATGTTATTTGATTTAATGCTCCTGTAAATGTCTGAGGGGGTTAATGTCAACTCCATTTCTTCAGTGGTACTTCAGATGGATCTCAGTGTCTTGTGCAAGCATTTCACTAATGACCTGTGGCTATGGTCCTCAACTAACCCTTTTTCACAGATGAAGAGACTTGTGTTCAGTATGGTTATTTTAATGATACAAAGTGATGTGGTAACTGACAGTAGTGGATGGAGCTGGGACTACCAAGTCAATAGTATGTTTTGTGTTTGTTTGTTTAGAGACATGGTTTCTCTGTGTAGCCCTCACTGTCCTGGGACTATGAAGATCAGGCTGGCCTCAAACTCACAGAGCTCTGCCTGCCTCTGCCTCCTGAATGCTAGGATCCAAGGTGTGCAGCACCACTGGCAAGTCAGTGTTTTAAATGGCTGCTGTGCCTCTTTTCTGTCCACTGCTGAATTTCTTCGAGGCTAGGTTTCTTTTAGGTAGCTGCTTTAACTTATTTATGGCTTCGTTCAGAAGCTTATCTGACACTTGAGACTACAAGCTTTTCAGGTCAGGACTTTCTCAGACTGAATTTCATTCTACCATCCTTTGGTACCTTGACCCAACACTCAGTTATCCTTGTGGTTTAAAATGGAAGAATTTGTTCTTTCCACATGCAGAATACTTTTAAAAGATTGCATGCCTCCAGTATTCCCCACCTGTGTCTCTTCCCAAGCCCTCTGTCCTTCTTTCTTTCCTTTTCTCCAATTTCTAGAATCAAACATATGACTTTGAGCATAAGACTGGTGTTTTTTTTTTTTAAAGATTTATTTATTATTATGAATAAGTACACTGTAGCTAGTTTCAGAGCACCAGAAGAGGGTGTCAGATCTCATTATAAGTGGTTGTGAGCCACCATGTGGTTGCTGGGATTTGAACTCAGGACCTTCGGAAGAGCAGTCAGTGCTCTTACCCGCTGAGCCATCTCTCCAGCCCAAGACCGGTGTTTTAAAAATATGTTCATGACTTGCATCCCATCCTAGTATAACATAGAGCTTAAGAAGTAACTTTAGAGACTGGAGATGTGGCTCAGTGGCTAAGAGCACTGACTGCTCTTCTAGAGGACCCAAGCTCAATTTCCAGCCCCCACATGGCAGCTCACAACTGTCTGTAACTTCAGTTCTAGGCATCCAACGCTCTCACATAGACACACATGAAGAAAAAACACCAATGCATATCAATAAGAATAAATAAGCCATTAAGAAAAGAAAAAAGTTTCGAGGCCAGCCTGGTCTACAGAGTGAGTTCTAGGACAGCCTGGGC
>JADRCD010206920.1:4058-41291 GCA_019843815.1 Montemys delectorum
ACATTCACAGGAGCACATTCCCAGGAGCACATACAGAGGAGCACATTCACAGGAGCACATTCTGAGGAACACATTCACAGGAGCACATACAGAGGAGCACATTCCCAGGAGCACATTCCCAGGAGCACATTCCCAGGAGCACATTCCCAGGAACACATACAGAGGACCAGTGACAGCACACACAGCCCTGGACAAGCACAAACCAAACCAAAGGTCAGCACAGATGCCTTGGGGGGGGGGGAGTTGGGTGCTATATCCCACCCCAAACCATGGAGCTCATGCCCACTGTTAGGTTCTGAGACAAGGAAAGATGGTGTATCCTCTGACAAGTGCCTCCTCCCGGGGGGAACCACACATCCAGGAATATCTGGGTGATACAAATTAGTCCCAAAGGAAATTTTAAAAAAGGAGCAGGCACAGACTTGGTTTGGTAGAGAAAATGGAAATAGATTGAAAAAATAATAACAATGAAAATTAATTTAATATTGTTTTCTACCTCAATAAAATTGGCAAAGAGTAGATCACAGAAATAGAGATACCAATCTCATAGTGAAAATGATTACAGATGAATTTCTGTCATATTTATTGCTTCCTTATGATATGAAAACTCAATCAGAAGGGTAAGGAGTTTGGTCAGTGAATGAAGTGTCTGCCAATATGAGGAGCTGCGTTCAAATCCCCAGAATCTATGTAAGAGCCAGGTCCTATCTCTAGTGTGCCTAATCCCAGAACTCCTGTAGAAAGATGAAAAGCAGAGGCATGAAGACACACAGAAGCTCACATGCTGCTAACATGCAGACCCAGTAGAAAGACACAACCCGACAGACCCTGTCTTCTGCAAGGCAGAAGGCAGAGGCCAAACACAATCTCTTCTGAAATTCTGCTTCGAGTATGTGTGCATGTGTGCCCAGCCACACACATGAAAGTGGGCATATGCATACATACAAACACAAATAAAATCCTACATATGACACACACTTAATCTTAGAAAAATTTCCAAACTTTATATTTCTTGCAAAACTTACTCACTTGTCTTAAAATTTTACACTTATAGTATCAGCAGCATATCCTTGTGTAGCGCTTTGATTTTTTCAAATAATTCTTTTTTTAAAAAAATTAAAACATAACAAAAATACCTTTTCTTGCTGTTGTCCCTGTCTAAAAGAACTGCAGGGACAAAAATGGAGAAGAAACTGAGGGAAAGGAGGTCCAGTGACTGGCCCAGTTTGGGATCCATCTCAAGGGGAGATTCCAAGGCCTGACACTGTTACTGATATTATGATGTGCTTACAGACAGGAGCCTAGCTTGGCTGTCCTCTGAGAGGTCCAACAAGCATCTGACTGAGACAGACGAAGATACACCCAACCATTGGATTAAAGTCCATGGACTCCTGTGGTTGAATTAGGGAAAGGCTGAAAGAAGCTGGGGAAGAGGGCAACTCCATAGGAAGACCAGCAATCTCAAATAATCCTGACCCCAGGGAGCTCCCAGAGACTGAGCCGCCAACCAGACAGCATACATGAGCTGGTCTGAGGCTTACAACACATATACAGCAGAGGACTGCCGGGTATGGCCTCAGTGGGAGAAGATGTGCCTACCCCTTGAGAGACTTGAGGCCCCAGGGTGTGGGAAGGCCTGGCAAGGGGTGGGGACAACCTCTTGGAGACACGGGAAAGGAGGAATGGGATGAGGAAATATGGTAGGGTAGACCGGGGGGGGGGGGGGGTAATGACTGGACTGTAAAAAAATAAAAGTAATTAAAATATATAAATAAATACATACATAAATAGATAAATAAATAAAATTTTAAAATCTAAAACATAGCAAGATTACCTTTTCTTTGTTTGACATTAGGCAAGTGAGTTCACATGTTTCTTTTTACCTCCATCTAAGAGATTATCACATTCAGAGAACTGTTTTGATTCTTTACTATAACAGAATATCCAGAATCTGAAGAAGAATCAATAATCATTCATAAAGGATTCTGGTGTGTATATCAGGATTTTAAACTCCTCATGTCATATGTGACCAACCTAAAAATGGAACACCAGGATGCTTTTCAAAGCTGTTGTAAGCAGACCATGTTGAGGATATACGGAGCAGGGGTGAAAAAAAACAAGAAAATGGGGTTAATCATTTATACTGTCCAAGTATTAAATAGGGATTCGGCTTCAGTTTCCCCCGAGGGAAGCCCAAGATTTTTACTTGGAAGTAAATGACATTTGCACTGATAAAAAGTAACCAAGGGAAAAGCTGAAGATAAGAGCAACAGAAACTGCCTGTCAATTAACAGACACCTCAGAGAGAGGCATGACCCTGCAAGCTGGGGCTCTCTCCAGAGTGACATTAACTCCCCTCCAGCTTACCTGTGGGATGTGCCTGCCACAGACATAGAATAGAAACACGGAGTCTTTGTGAGGTAAATGGCTTTGCCAAACTGTAGTATGAAATGTGGCACCTGATATGAAAAAACTATGGGCAAGTAATTGTGTTGTGCACAGAACCTTGTACAGCCTCTGATGTGCACTGTCAGCATTGTAGGACAGAGCAGACCATAGCACCATACCATAGACCCACACCATGCCCTCATTATCTAGGGGTGAAATTTTCCTATCCTATGTCTCAGGTCCTTGTAAAAGTCCAGGGGGATTCTGAGTGTTTTGTCAGCCCATATTAACTTCTTCTGTTTTCTCCTCAAGGGTGAGCAGGTTCTTTTACCACCATGAAAAGGTTTGTGATGCCTGGATGGCCACTCTGCTCCCTTACCTCTCTGCTCCCAGATGTTGACTGAGGAAAAAAAGTAAGTAAATAATTCTAGCTTTTAAAAAGTAAGCCACACTGAGCTACCAACCAGGCAGCATACAGCAGCTAAAATGAGGCCCCCAACACATATATAGTAGAAGACTGCCTGGTCTGGACTTAGTGAGTGAAGATGCACCTAATCTTCGAGAGACTTGAGGCCCCAGGGAGTGAGGAGATCTGGTGGGATGGAGGTAGAGAGGGTGGGGACATCCTCATGGAGATGGGGAAGGAGGGATGGGATGAGGAACAGTCAGTGGGAGGACTGGGAGGGGGGATAACGACTAGACTATAAAAAGAGATTAAAAAGTAATAAGAAGAATTTTTTATTTATAAAAAATTAATAAAAATCTTCAATAACTTAATATAAGCTTTAAAATAAATGCCATTCTAATTTATCTTAGCAAAAAAAAAAAGTAAGCTGCAGAAAAGAGCTTTCTCTGATTTTTTTTTTTTTTTTTTGAACTAGGGGTGAATGTTAGTTCTTAGGTTCAAGGCCTGGATTAAGGTTCAAGGCCTGGACTAGTGTTTCGAGTTTGTTAGTAAAGGCAGTCTGAATGAAAAAATAGGGAAAAGAAATGGTGGGAGAGGAAAAACAGAGAGGGGTCCCAGGAAGAAGCAAATAATTGATCTATTAGTAATTTGATTTTGAAGACTCTATACACAGCCTTTTCTAAAGCCAGGTCTACAATTGGCTATTCTATTTTGAATGCTTAAGTTAATAAATTCAACTCTAATGATTTTTCCTCTTATGCCAGCTAGATTTCTGTTTACTATAATCATTTCATTTTTTAACAAGGTTAAAAAAAAAATGAGTGGGTAAGACAGGGGGAGGTTGAGGAGTTCCAGTGATGCCACCTTGAGGGGAATGGAATGAAACAGGAGAACATGTGTAAAGGCACAGGCAAGGGAAAGACAGCATTGGTTAAAGCACAGTTACTAAGAAGAAGAGAACTATTCTGAGATGAGATCGGTTTGCCTAAAGTGTGAGAAAAAGAAAACAGTCCTTGCATAGATGTTTCTATGGTCACCACATTCTAACATCTCCAGTTCCAGTTGGCCAATACATTCAGAAAGAGCTTTCAGTAAATCTCCACTGGGAGAGAATAAAAGAAAGAGATCAAATACAATAGAAGCTGGGTTAAGGTGTCCAGAGCTTCCTCCAGTCACATAATAATCAAAACACCAAATGCACTAAGCAAAGAAAGAATTTTAAACACAGTGAGGGTAAAAGGTCAAGTAACATATAAAGGCAGGCCTATCAGAATTACGGCAGACTTCTCACCAGAGACTGAAAGCTAGAAGATCCTGGGCAGATGTCATACAGACCCTACAAGAACACAAATGCCAGCCCAGGCTACTATACCCAGCAAAACTCTCAATACCATAGTTGGAGAAAACAAGATATTCCATGACAAAACAAAATTTACACAATATCTTTCCACAAATCCAGCCCTACAAAGGATAATAGATGGAAAACATCAACATAAGGAGCAAAAGGACACCATAGAAGAAGCAAGAAAGTGATCTTTCAACAAAACCACAGAAACCTAATTCCACCTCTTACAACAAAAACAACAGGAAGTGACAATTACTATTTTCTTAGTATCTTAATATGAAAATTAATATTACCAACTTATCCTAATTGATTGAAATCCAAAAATATGAGGAATTAGAAACTTGTTGACTGTCATCCAATGGTTTCTCTAATTTGGTAATTGGAGAAATAGGTCCAATATTATACAATCCATATACACTTTCAGCTTGTTTGTTTGTGACCATGTCTGGCTGTGTACAACATAAGGGTCATGAGATCTTGCTTCTCTTATCTCAGCCTCTCTATTAGTAGTATTGTTTATTTCATGTTTTTATACTATACTATGGTTTTCAGAACAGCTTACATATTTTAAAAGTATTTATATACCCAAAAGAAATGTAGACAATTAAATTGGGAGGGGGTTTGTAAGAGAACAACAAAGAGTAAGACTGAATGTTTGGCTTGATGTTTGTAACTCTTGTACCAAGTTACTACAGTAAGAGCCAAGATTTTAAGCTCCACTAAATACAAAACAAACAAACAAACAAAATACTTTATATATTTATGTTCATTTAAGAAAATATTAGTAGCAATGTATTATTGTGAAATATACAGTTAATACATTTGGAGTTATTTAAAATTTATATTGAGAAAAACATTTGCATTTTCAGTATTGCTGTAGACAAACATCTACATTATAATGCAATAAAAAATGCAAAAAAAAAGATAATTCAATGTTTATAAAAAAGGCACTAAGTAAATAAGAATAAGTTATCAGAGGATGTAGAGAGCAGACAAGGACTGAAAGAAATGGCATTGATGAAGGAACTGAAAGAAACCGAAGGAAATATGAAGGAGAGCTGTAAAATGCTCCTCCCTGAATATGACACGGCTGACATATTTACAAATTCACAGAAGCTCTGGTTACCTACACTAGACCAATAGAAGGTCAAAATTCTGCAAGCAGGGTCAGTTTTTCATGTTCCACTCCCTACTGAGTAGCTATTGACAGTTGATAGGAGTGAACAAGGTAGAAATAATTGTTCCTTTGTGGTTGGGCTGCCACTGGGTAGATTCTGGAGAGCTGGGGAATGCTTCCACACATATTCACATATGAGTGTCTGTCCAGATTCAGACTTAGAAGCTTATGAGGTGAGAGAGAAAGCTGGGGGTGGAAGAGAGAAAGGGAAGGAGGGGGACAGAGAGGAAGGAAGGGAGGGAGAGAGAGAAAGAAGTTAGAAAAAGAAAATGGAGAAAATAGTAGAGAATATGTGGAAGTTAGAGCGGAAAATAGGATTTTTTCATTGTGATATTCTTCAAATTCTGTGATTAGATTATTTTCCATTGTGTACATGTAGGAAATTTTAGAGAATCTAGAAAAATAAATAACCCAGTTAAAAAGTGAGCTGTTAAACTGAAAACAATTCACAAAAGATGAAGTAGAATGGCTAAGAAACATTTTTAAAAGTGTTATCCATCATTAGTTTTCAGGGAAACTCAAATTCAAATGACCCTGGACTTTCTTCTTACTCCAGTACAAATGGTTAAATTTCCTTATCTGATGGGAGTGGTTAGCCCTGGAGGCACATACAAAAAAGGAACAATAAACAAATGAAGCAAATCATAGGCATATATGTATGCATTTGTGTAGATTTAATAGTACAAAGGAAAATAGTCCATAAATTCGAGCAATTGGAGCTAGAGAGCGGTTGGAGGGTGGAAAGTCTTTGATACAACTATATATATATATATATAGTTATATATATGCATATATATACATGCATATATACATATATATAAAATATAATAAATATAAAATAAAAATTCACTATTTAAGCCAAAGTGTTTGTGAATGCTAATTTTCTAAGGAAAATAACATGTATAGATATTGTGAAGATATTGAGATGAGCCCTTCATCTGGATTATTCAATGAGCTGGAAGTCTGTTTGTTTCCTTGAGTTGTGTAAAAGTAGCAGGGATTCAGATAAGGCACAGAGCCAGAGGTGATGTAAAAATAGACAGACTGCAGTGCTGGAGTCACATGTCAAGGAATACAAATGGGTTATTCAGATCTGGCCAAAAGCCAAAACCAAGTCACTTTTTACTTCTTCTCCCAAGAGATAGAGTTGCATTTTTAGAATTTATTTTCCTAAAAAGATGTCACATTTTTTCTTTGGAAGTGACAATTCCTATTTAAACATTGCTAGCAAAGGCCAGAGTCAAGGGAAAGACACATGTCACTAAGATGACATAAAATTATACGGAAAGGCAAACTACAAAGCTGCTACAACATTCTTCATGACAGAACCAGTTAAAGCTTCAAACATACACTTTGTGTGTGTGTGTGTGTGTGTGTGTGTGTGTCCATATCATTGTTTATTGCTAGGCATATGCATAGATCTCTGACATCTTTCTGAATTTCTCTATCAGCATGAATCTCTATATGGTACAATAGTGAATATATTTGCAGGTGCAAAGAAACCAGTGGACCATTCTGTCTGTCTGATGGGTAAAGCCAGTTTTTGATATGACCATGTCTATGGGTTATACATAAGTGTCTGATACTCGTTTCACACAAAAGAAGAATAAGGTTCAATTAGCTCCAGAAGTGATTACAAATTACTCTCCATATTATCAAACTTCTTAGTAAACATCCCCAAATGTTTTGAGCTTACTTAAAAATCAAAGTAGCTTACAAAGGACAAAAAAAAATAGTAACAAAAAACAGCAATAAATTATCACTAGAAGTTTTTAAAACCTACTGCACACCAAACATCCCAGTCAAAGTTTCTGAATGATTAGAGTGTTTGCTCCATGGTAGAATGAACAACAGCATTTTTACAACATGTCCTAAGTAACTTGACCTGGAACTGAGAACTGTTATGATGTCTAAATATCAAGACACCAGCTACCTACCCTGAAAATTTGTAGCATGCTGAACTTGCCCGTGATTTTAATTTTTATCACAATTCAGTTGGGAGGAAAAGTTAATTAATGTATCAGTTGTAGCAAAAACCTGGCCCTCTTCTTTCTTACAGGAGGATAAGCTATTAGAGGAATTTTTAAATAAACAGTTTTTTTAAACAACAGAGAAAAAAAGTACTCTTCAAGCACACTCCTTTTACTTTAGTAAACACATGTCTCTTTTTTATTTGTAAGATATACAACTAACACACTATAATCCTGCTTGAATACCATATGTAATTTTCATATCTATGGCATCAGCTTGATAAATAGAGAGGATACATAGGTATAATTTAAAAGTATGTTCTGGAGCATTCTTTATACATGAGTAAAAATAAGGATGAATGGGAAATGAGACATAATTACTAACCATTGACAGAAAAAAAAACTAAATAAAACAAGGACAGAAATCTCAAATATTTAGATTGCAATAGTTGAGAGTGTATTCAATATATAGAAATTATTTCAAATAAAAAAATGATTTTATCACCAGCCCAACTTGCTCTTTAATTGCTTCATTAGGTATCTTTTGAAGCAAGTTACTTAATTGACTGTCTGGAGTGAACTTGAAAAGGATAGGCTGTGTGCATGTCCATGTGATGATCTATTAGAGGAATTTTACCATGAGGGGAAACTGGACCATCAGTTTCCAGATTCTTTTAGAACTCAGACACCCTCTCATTTCTATGAGAAAAAAAATATACTTCTTAATATCTTTGCTATAAAGTATCCAGTACATATTCTTCAACATAATGAATGGATATTACTATTCAAATGGGAGTTGAATCTGTAAAGGAAAGTTTTTTCTCAGTGGATAAGAACTTAATTAACATATAGGAATATCTCTGTCTCCAAATACGTCAGAAGGAAACTACTCCTTGGAGATAAGAAGCATCATGAAAAATCATCAAGATGATAGATATTGAAAAGACAATTGTGCATCTTGTTATTGCTGAAATCCAATGCAGTGGAGAAATGTAAAACAAATGCCCAAGATTATTGTCTGCATACTTCCAACAAATAGACAATATTATTATAAGCATCTTGGTGGAATACCAGGAATGGTGTAGTAGCTTTGTTATATATTCAATTCACAAAACTGAAGTATGTTCTTATTCTCTCAGCCTGTATATTTCTAATGTAGCTGAAAAATGCGCACGCACACACACACACACACACACACACACACACACACACATACACACACAGAGTAGAACTTCAACAGGTTCAGAAGGTGAAAATAAAACAAGGACTTTCAGAAAGTCAATGTAGATCAATGCCTGCTTCAAATAATACACAAAATTTTAAACTATATATGTCATCAGGGTGCTGTAAGATGAATTTATGCAAATCATTTCAGCTGCATTGAATCATCATCTTCATGTTTTAATCTTTGGCCAGACAGTTCAATAGCCACATCTGTGGGAAGGGAAGGAACCCAAAAATTAATGTAATTAGACTAGGAAGTTCAGAGGGTAAAGGCTCAGAGCTTCATATCAGTAAAGTGTCATAGCCTTCCACATACTGGTAAGGCTCAGAGAGATGAGAAAGAGTTCCTCTGGTCCATGTGCAAATATCAACAATGTGTGTAAAAACTAGCAATAATAAATTCCTCCTCCCAGATAGTTGTAGCCTGAGTTGCTCACTTACAGAGACTTCGTACCAAGATTAACTAACCCATCGCCTACCTGCCTGCTGCACATAATAAATGCACCTAGATTCTGAGTTGCTGTGAATCTAGTGCCCTTTTATCAGAATGCACATTTCCCACCTGACCTCAACTCTTCTGTATGAGTGTTTTTGTGTTTGTCCTTTCTTCATTCCCTGGTTGATCCAGTCATGTTTCCAAGACTAGGCCACACAGGTTGAGGGACAAGCCTGCACATTATTTTGAAAGTCATATATGCACAATATGGAATATTGGAAATAGAAAAAAAGCCAAGCATAAGTCAACACAAGACATAGGTATAGATGATAGGTATAGACGATAGAGACAGAGACAGAGACAGAGATAGAGACAGCTTTGTCAGCTGTCATTATCAATGTTTTCTGTAACTTTAAACTTATTTTTCAAATTAAGCTATTTTATTCCTATGGCTTTAGATTTGTATCTATCAGTATAAATAGTAGGCAAACTAAAGGTACCTTAAAATAACTGAACAGTATATGTGATCAAACCATATAATGAATCCATTATGTTGCATAATTCCCCGTGGTTCTAATTCAGAACGAGCTGTGACTAATAAAGAAGTCATTAGTCGTAGTAGTTCCAGAGGTTAAAAAAAATGCAAAGATAAGTTCTCAGACTTGATTACTGGTTATCTGGAAATGGTTCTTAGATTTGATTAGATTTAAAGGTTTTAATTTAATCTACTACCACTCTTAAATGAAATGTCATTAGTCTACAGCATGCATTAGCAAAGCAGCTAAATAAATGATCTTCAGTTGACAAGTCTGTTTGTTACCCAGAACATTTTAGTGAATAAAAGGTACATAAAATACTTTGTTTGCAGTTTGAAAATTTGTTGATGACCTTGAAGTACAATTGGGTTGAGAACTTTAATTACCAGATCACAGGCTGTTTAAGGGATTCAGAAACTTATATGGCTTGATTAAAAGATCTTGTTACATTTAAATACAGAATTGAAGATTCTTTATTTTTAATTTTGAAAGTTTGTTTTATTTTTATGAACTATATTAAACATTTCAAATTAAAATTTTATACACAAAAATTAATATGATGCAAATTCTATACATATCAATGAATGTCCATACAGTTAGAATAGCCATTCTGAATCTGTAGCACCTCACATAGGATTTTATATTTTCATTACTGAATATATTTTAACATATTTATAAACCATAAAAACTACAAAATCCATGAGAGTTAAAAGTATAAAAGCAGTTAGCTTTATATACCCTTTCATAATTTCTGTGCATTCCTTTCACTAAATCCTTCATATCTCCAAATATTTAGCCCTTCTTGTTTTCACTTGACATGGGATACTGCACATTTGTTTAGTAAACTTCCAAATCTAATCTTCTAATCTTCTAATCACTATCCAAATATTTATTAAGAACAAAGTTAAAACATATTAGGAAGGGATGAGAAATGAATCTTGTGGTAGACATTGGTAGGAAGATGTGGATGAAATGAAATTTCTGTCTAGTGTCTTGACAGAGAGTAGGATCTTCCTTTTTCAGAGAGATTACCTAGATACCTTATCACAGTTCATATGAAATAAATGTGCTGTAAGGCAGCGGTTCCTATTTGCATTATCTGTTCAGACTTATTGATTTCCACTATGTAGTAATGCCAAGTATCAGCATGCCATGAATCGTAGGCATCCTAGAAGGATGCAATAATTAGTAAATACTTTAGATTTAAAGGTTCTTATTTAATCTATGGCCACTTCTAAATAAAATACCATGAGTCTACAGCATACAATGGCACAGTAGCTAAATAAATGGCCCTCTGTTGACATGTCTGATTGTTATTCAGAACATTTTAGTGAATATAAGGTATATAATATATTTTGTTTGTTGTTTTAAATGTATTGGAAACCTTGAAATAAAATTGGCCTGACGTCCCAGGTCATGAGCTGTTTATATCCCAACAGTTAGATGCAGTATACTTGTTGAAAAGTCCCCAAGACAGACTTTATAAGAGTTAAAAGAAAATACTGGAAAAAAAACCTTCAGATTTATCAAACAAAAACTTAAACACAGTATGTTACTCAAGTTCTTGTGGATACTAATTTGCTTGGTTAGTTAAGTGACACATTGACATCACTGTAGACTATAATAAATTTGCAGTCTCTTATCTACATACTGTATACTGCTATACTGCTTCTTTATCCTAGTGAGGAGGGTAATTATAGCCTTCATTTTGATTTTCAGGGTATACAGTTCCCAGTTTGTAAACAATTGTAAAATTCTAGAAGAGATATATCCAATTTACCAAAAAAAAAATAATAAATAAGATAAGAAAGAAAGAAAGATAAGAATCACTTTTATTTGTTCCTAACATAAAGTTAAGGATTCAGGGTAAAATATCACATTGAAATTTGCAAAGATAAACACCAAAGAAGATACAGTAAGTAAAGTTTTCTTATCTAGACCAGAACAAATTAGTTACCATAATAAGATAGGAACAAATAAACACTAAAACAATCAATGGAATGCTGGCATGATATATATGCAGCTTGTAAACTGTAAACATGGGTAGATCCGTACATTTCTTCAGATTTTTCCTCCTAGAACTAATTCCTTATCCACCAGCTCATGTTTAAAAAGAAGGATATGTCAAAAACTGGCACTTGGTGTAGAAAGAAGGGAGGAGACTCTTTAGAAACATCTCTAGCAAGTAGGACTAAGGAATATTGTCCTACCCTGTTGCAGTTCCAATCTATACTTGTACCCTTAAAATGTGTGCGAGTGTCTGTGTGTGTGCGGGGGGTGCCTATATATATATATATATATATACATATATATATGTGGTGGGCTTTAAGAGTAGATACTTGGAGTTTCATAAACATACAGTAGAGTTGGCGTATTATGAAGCAGGAAAAATAAATTCTGTTTCTTGGAAAAGTGACATAAAGAGTGAAGGCCACATCTCTGACAAATTGGTCCACTCTGCTCCATACTGCTGATCACTTATCAGAAAACAAGCAAACAAACAACAAAACAAAACAGCACTCCTCCCAAATTCTCTAATCATCCCATATCATCCTATAGTACCAATATTGAGAGATTTCACCTAGAAAAGCTATAGAATACTTAATAGAGCTAAGGACAAAAATAAAGACAAATTATAATATAGAAGGAGACAAAAACAAGGTCAAAAGGGTAAATTTAAGGCTGTGGTCCTTGTAGCTGTAGCAAATCACACACTTATAGTAAATTTTCACACTAAATTCCAATTTTCTTGAGCATCCATCGTCCTAAAAACATTTGCACTTTCATTAACAAAGATACATACACACACACACACACACACACACACACACACACACACACACATGTATGTATGCATATTGGGGGAAAGTTTTACAAAAGAAATCATCTGAGCCAATACCATTTGTCATATGATTGTCATATCTTCATTTGTTTATTTCATTAATTGAAATTGTTCTAGACAATTTCACACATGTTATACATTATGATTTTTCTTAATTGCTACATTTTAGCAACTCTGTCAATCCCAATCCTTCCAAGAAGTCTCTCTCATGTTCATGACTATTGTTTATATTTTCTGTCCCTCTGAGTTTACAGAGGATTATCTTTGTGACAAGGAGTTTGGAGCTCTCTGTTGGAGCCTAGTTGGCTCCACAGTGTGTATATAGCTAAAGACAGAGGTTTTATGTCTCCAAGAGTATATCAAGAGTTAATAGTTCACAAATCAAGGGTAACTGCCCATGTACCTCTTTTCAGTCTTACTGTAGTTGATGGGGCTATTACTGCGTGAGCCTAGTGAAAGTAACTACAGTTGTTGGAAGGTAATTACTACAACAGTTATGTCAAAACTAGAGAATGATGCTTGAAATTTTAAAACTTTAAAGAAAAGGCATAAAACATCAAAAACCAGACAAACTACATGAACAGAGGGATATGAGAAAATGTTCAACATTCTCAGTGATCTGGGAAATGCAAATCAAAGCTATGATGAGATTCTGTTTCATGCAATTCAGAATGGTTATCAACAAAAACTCAACACATTTTATAAGTTAGCATATGTAGAGGCTTTTACAGTAATAGGTTCTATATAACATTTTTGAAAGATAGTTTGTGATGTTTATTATTCCATGTATTGTGTGTCCTCTACCCTTCTCTCAAGCACAATTAAACTTTTCTTATTTAATAATTTCACTTTAACTATTTATACTACTGTTTCATAAGTCACCTACTAAAACAGAGCTGCTAAATAATAATGTGATAACACATTATTAGATCCCACAGGCTAACAAATAAAAAACCCAACACTGGGAGAATGTTACTTCTTTTGGAATTGCTGACCAGTGAAGTCTCACAGAACCCCCTACCCCAATTATATGATATTGTCAGTGCTACTGGTTACCACTCAGAACTTGACATAAAACCCTGTTGCTATAGATACCAAGATCCTGAATATAGATAAAGTAAGGTTGAACTTGCCTGAGAGAGTCATCTCTACCAGGTACTTTTTGTTGCTGCTGTTTTGTTGTTTTGTTTTTGTTGTTTGGGTTTTTTTGCTGATTTTAATTATTTTGACAACAAAATTTAGAAATGTTTATCTAACAAGCTCCTATTATAACTCCAAGATCAGTAATATCCAAATACAATCTTCTTTTTTCTATTAAAAAAAAATCTTTTTGTAGAACTCCCAAAAGATAGATTAGCAACTACTAATAAAGGTTGTGTTTGATAATTTTACACTATGTTCCAATCTTAGGACTCAGAATTAGCTGGGTGGGAGGGATCCGAGGAGGAGAGGCTGCTGGAAATGTAAAGCTAGCTCTTGACCTCTGTTGCCATATTGGCTCTGAAGCAACACACAATGTCAAGACTTAAGTGGAACACAGAAGCTTTGGGAAATGACTGTCAAGGAGTCAGGCCCCTCAAGAGGCAAATAGTGGGTGCACAATGCAGTGCTAGTTGGACATCAGTAATTATTGAGTTCCTTCTGGGATTCTAGAAGAATCTATTCAAGATTGTTTTTGCTTTTGTTTCTTTGTTTTTTTTTTTTTCTTTTTGTTGTATATCCAGGTTTGGCATGTCATAGTTGTGAGCCAAATACATTTATGCTGTTTCCTAAATTTAAATCCAAGCTTACAGAGCAGAACAGGAGAGTTATACTTCAGAGCAAATCCATCATGAGCCTGTTACCAAGCTGAATACACAAGCTATGTCTTATAAAGTAGTGCATGGTAGCTGAGTGCTAAGGTTCTCTGAGTAGGGTTGCACACAACATAAGAGTCATACCTTTCATCAGCTACTGGAGCATGTTGTCTGTGAGAAGAAGAAGGAGGATGTCAAAAGTGCTTCAGATTCCAGGTAGTTTTCATAGAACTGGAAGGTACTGTGCATGCAACTAGAAGAGAAATCATTGATCTTACAAGACTGTGAACACATTGTGCTACAGTGACCAGTCTAATAGGAGGTTTCCTATTCAGTTTTAGGTTCCCTGCACAAGATGAAATCCATATTTTAAACTGTGTCTCAGTATAGAAGCTTCACTAGATAAGTCTTAGGTCATAGGGGATAACATACTACTCTGATTCTGTAAAGTAGACATGGTATAAAACTTAACCACAATGATTAGACCCCCAGATCTGTGGATCTCTCAGCTCTCATCAGAAAAGCATCAATTTTCAGTAGATGACAATTATCACAAAGATCTGCATTTGTTCAACTGAAAGAGATAAGTAACAGTGGAATGTCCAGGCCTAAATGGAAGGCATATATTACACTCCAAACTCCTAAGGCTCAGGGATCATTGTGACACATGGGTCAGAAAGACGATAAGTCCTGGAGGCAGTCAGAAACTGCAAGAAAACAGTGTCTTCTTAAAGACTGATAGGGAGTTGCCCATATTGACTCAAGGTATTATTATAGCATAAATAAGCCTATGCGTGGAAAATTCCCAACTTGTATAGGAAGGACACTAGTCATGAAATTCTCCGAGACTTTTAGCATGAAATCTACTGAGGAAGAATAGTTCCTTGGAGTGGGACTGTTTACTTTAAAGATATAGACATTGGTTGGCCAATCATGCTCTCCTGGAAATCCAAGAATGAATAGGCATCATAAATTAGATTTGATGGATCAAAAACAAAACAGACAATACAAAGTTGGGTTGGTAAGGAAGGAAGGAGGTAGATTTTGGAGAAATTGGGTGAAGGGTAAATACAATCAAAACACATATGTGAATTTATCAAAAAACTGAAATATGAAAAAGATGATAAATGAATTAAATAAGAACATAAGAAGATACTAAGAAAGGTTGCTAATGATACTTGGCAAGAAGAACTTGTATTCATAGATTCTTTACAAATGGCAATGCAAATTATCCAAACACTATGTAAATGAGCATGGGGGCACCTCAAACACATGTATAACTTGGGGTGTCATCCATCTTCATGTGACTTCAGAATATGTACTCCAAAATGTTCAAGCTAAATTTCCAAAGATATATGTATATATTCATGTTTATTATAAGAATTCTCATGATAGTCAAATGGAATCATAGTAGCTGTCCATCAATAGATGTATATATATAATGAATATTTACCTGAGTAAATCAAATTATGTCATTTGCAGAAGACTTAGGTGAACTGGAGATCATCATGTTAATAGAAATAAACGATGTGTTCTCTCATGTGTGGAAAAGAGAGGGAAAATCAAGGATATAAAACCAAAGGGGAAAGTGATAGATTGTAGAAAGGAGAGGGAAAAGAAGGAGAGTGGAGATGGAAGAATAGTATGCTAAAATGATCAAGGTAGATGACATACATGTATGGAAATATTTCAATGGAACTCATGAACAAGTTATATATTATTACAAATTATTTAAAAATTCTCAATGTATTAGAATATGATTTTACATTCAGACTTGATGTAACATACCACATATAGTTCAATGTTCATCTTTCAGTTTTAGCCTGGTCATGGTCAATAAATAGGTAGTCTTTCCCTATAAATTGTGTAAAAATAATAAATTATAACAGCTGTTTCAGAAAGAAATATTTCCTTATCTATTTCCAATCAGTCCTCAAGAAAATTTCTACACTAAATGACTTAATATAATTTAATTTCTTATGGTTCTGATAAAAAACATTTGACAAAAATTTGAGTATTAGAAAAATGTTAACATCATCATCATTTTATACATTTTATTTTCTTAGTTAATGAGAATTCCAGTGCTTTTCTGTTCACAAACCTATTTTCTGTGGTGTGATACACATGTGTCTGCACACATATATGCTTTTGTATGTGTACATGATCCTATAAATGTAAAGCTAGAAGCGGGCAGCATATATTTCTCTGTATCTCTCTCCATTTCATTTGGAAGTTTCTAAGAGAACTGTAGCTCATCATTTGGGTAGACCAGATGACTCTCAAGATTGGGGTAAAGTTCTATGTCCCCAGAGGACTAAGGTTATATGCATATGGAACAGCATCCAGACATTTATAAGATTTTTATGGATCCAAACCTGGTTGCTCTGTGTGTGTGTGTGTGTGTGTGTGTGTGTGTGTGTGTGTGTGTGTGTAGGAAGCACAATATCAACTGAGAAATCTTTCTACTTTCTAAACAAATTTTATTTTATTCATTTTTAAAGAAGAGATTCACTGCTAAAGCATATGACATTTTAAATATGATGAGTTTTCAAATTAAGATAGGACAATACCTTTAACTAATGTGAGTGGAAGTCAACTCATGGGGAGGTTGAAATAAATGCCCTTTAAGTCCCCACCAGCCCTAAGAGGTCCACACCTGTGACTGTAAAAAGCCTCACAAAATCCTGAAGCCTGAAAATATAAATTTCTGAGTAGAGGAAGCCTCTTCAAGGTGACTTTGCTTTTATGAATTGTTCCTGTGGCCTCTTTCCCTTTTTGCCTTTTCCTATTTGATTACTTCTTAGAGAATATAATCGTGATAATGTTTCTTTAATGGTCACTTTCTGATTAGCTCTTTTAAGCTGAGCCAAGGTAAAACCAAGTATTTATTTTTCTTCATCATCAGGATTTGATGATCTTGCATTGTGTTTCAAACAGCAAAATTTCTATCAATATGTTGCCTTTTGAAAGATGGTGGCAAAATATAGTTTTGAGGGGAAATGTGTTTTTTAATAGATAACTAAAAATATTGGTTACATGAAAGGGTGCTGGATCTATTGGCTAGAAAAAAATTTTCAGTTTGCTTTACTTGAATGTCATGATTGCATAGTTCAAAGGCATTCATTTTGCACAAAAGGTAACATTCTGTGACTACAAATGCTCCTCAGTGTGCAATGTACAAGAAACACATCAGGTGTTGCAAAGTTAGTTAAGAAAGCACTTTATATATCTAAGTTTTCAAATGTCACAGATTAACCTAGAATTCCTTATACCTTATCACACTACATCAGCATCTTGTTAAAACCCAGTTAATCATAGCTGCTCTTATTGTGGAATGTTGTATATCTCATGTAGTTTCACCAAACATGGAAGAGGCATAGTTGAATAGGTACACTTCCCCAGCACTGTAAAAATAGAGAAATAGTAAACACAACCATCATTATGTTGGGGGCCCTATGAATTTTGAACAGATTTTCTTGTTTGCTGCCTTTAAATGTGAAAATATCAGGTTGACTGAATGGTACTTTGAACTTTCATGAAATATTTTAATAAACCAGAATATATAAGGATGTGATTTAAGTACATCTTCCCACAAGAATCCTTCATTCTGAATATGAAACCAATACTATGGAGAATTTGTACACTGCAGAAGTACCGTTCAGAACCTGCCTTTAAATATATGCAAAGATCTTTATTAAGGTAGATACTTGGAGTGTGGGAAGACAGATTTCTCACACTGATTCTCATAAAACTAGCTATTTTATTCAAGTAAACATAATAATGTTGGAGATTAAAATACTTGGACTGCAGTGCTCACAAATATGATGTAAGCAAGTCTTCTTTTGAACTTTAAGTAGAATTTTAAACTTTTAAATCATACTTAAACCACTCCAAAAGAAAGACAGCGTAACATAGCCAATGTAGAATCAGCACTCTGTAGGGTGACTTCAATCTTGTTCTGTTTCTGTCACTGAATGAGCCAAGTACTAGATCTACACATCATATTCCTAGGTGCATGTTTCTCTAATCTCCCATGAAAAAGATTAGACTCATCATCTTCAGAGTCATTGTCTACAGTGTTTCTAGTTATAGCTTAAAATTCATTAAGCAATGTATTCCCTTATCCTTTCCATCTAACCACTATTCAAACTCAGGAGATAACCGGGTATTTTGTGTTATTCCTAACAAGGTTAGTCTGTGGAATATGATGGTGATTATTAATAAAATTTCTAGGGATTCTGTATTTTGCTTATTTCCAGATATCAAGTATACTGTTGACAGTTGATACTGTCATCTAGTAGTTAATTGGTAGTTAATCAGTAATGTATTGTGGGTACCAGAATTGGATGACTAGCCTTTAAATTCTGGCTTCTTCTCTTTCTGTTCATATAAATTTTAGCATTCATTGAACAACTTGGAATTTTATTATCTTATCTGTGAACATGGCATATTTATTTTTATTCTTTATATTAATTGAAAAACTAAACTCTAATAATAAAATGAACTGCATCTTTTCTGTGTTACCCTATTGGTTACTTTAGTTACTCCAGCTTTCTTCTGATTAGGACTACCATGGTATCTTTTACCAGTCTTTTTTCTATTAAGCTAGCTGATACTTCTCTTTAAGGAGGGTCTTTTAATTATTTCAATTTGTTTTGTATCTGTTTCTCCTTTGTATCCTACTTTTCTACCTCAAGTAAAAACAAATAACAAACAAACAAACAAAGTATTTTGTGGGTGTAAGCAGAAGGTTCAGGAGGTCAGGCCAGTCTCAACTACATGAGACTTCGCTTCAAAAATAGCAACAAGAACAGCACACTATTAGAGCAGCAAACAAATTCTACTCTCTGATTTATTAGAGAAGCCTTCCTGCACAATGAGTAATGATGAATTCAGATAATCATATGTGTTCAAGAGAGGCTGAGAATGAGGAACAATTGAGGGCTCTGCCCTGGAGAGGACTTTTATGCCATCTGGGAATATCAAGAACTAGGAGTGAAGAATATATATTTCTTCACATTTTGTTGTTTGTTCATCACTCTATTATTTCTTTCCCTATGAGGAAACTTCTTTATTGCAACTCAATTTAGTAGTCAATTCTTCTTATTATTTCTTTAGTTGATCCCATGGCTGTTATCTAAAACTGGATCTGAACATGTTTACTCTATATTCCTCTAGCCCTTACAAAATTCAGATAATAGATAGACATCAGAGCACCATGAAAAATAATTCCATGGAATTATGTAATTGTGGAATTTAGACAGTTCCTAAGAACAATCTGATAAGAGGAAGAAACAAGAGGCAATAAAGCATGTACTTAGTGTTGCCTATAGTTGTATTCTAATTATGTATAAGTGTGTAGAAGGTATAGGTATAGGTAGATATGATAGGATGCTGTATGTAGGCATGGTAGGATGATGTATGGAGGGCTGGAGGGCTGGTACTCATAGGTGTGGAAGATTGTTATAGGTAAAGGTGAAAGACTGGTATAGGTAGATGTAGTAGGCTGCTATAGGTGGGTGTAGAAGGCTGGTATAGGTAGGTGTAGAAGGCTGATATAGGTAGGTGTAGAAAGCTAGTATAGGTAGGTGTAGAAGGTTTGTATAGGTAGGTGTAGTGGCTGGTATAGGTAGGTGTAGTGGCTGGTATAGATAGGTGTAGAAGGCTGGTATATGTAGGTGCAGAGGCTGGTATAGGTGGGTGTAGAAGGCTGGTATAGGTGGGTGTAGAAGGCTGGTACAGGTAGGTGTAGAAGGCTGGTATAGGTAGATAGGGAATGCTGGTAGAGACTAGTGTGATAGACTGATAGAAGCAAGTGTGGTAGGCTTGTATAGGCATGGGTGGTATGGTGGCCCAGATAGGTATAGAAGGCTTGTATTGGCAAACTTCAAGGGCTGGTAGATACAGATGTGGTAGGCTTGTATAGGTATGGCTGGTATGGTGGCCCAGACAGGTATAGAAGGCTTGTATTGGCAAACTTCAAGGGCTGGTAGACACGGATGTGGTAGAGCTGTATAGATAGGTGTCATAGGCTAATAAGGGCATATGTGGTAGGCTGTTCTATTAAGGAGCTTAGACTATGTAATCACATAGATTATCTGTTTCTTCCAGTATGACTTTTTTCTCCTGTCTTCTCAAACACCAAAGCAACAGTTGTGATAATTCTGAGTCCTAAGTAATACCCAGAATGAAGAGGAACTACATCTATCATTGAGATTTTAGCCTTGTGATCAAGATGATGTATGTCTGGGTGTGGAGCATTTGCTGCTGGGCAAAGTCCATACATAAGAAAGCATTTTCAATTGAAAGCCTTTACCCCACAACTCATAATGACAAGTTGTCCCTTGGAACTATATTGTACGTTTTCAATAACTTGGCTCCTGATAACAGACTGTGTGTGTGAACATTCACACTCAGACTCCTCCTCTTCCAGCGCTTGTGAATGAACTGGCATGTCTGGAAAAAGAACAAAAAGGACTAGGGTCTTTTGTTTCCTTGAAAGCCATGCTAAAGCCTGACTTTGTGACTTGGATTCTGATTGAATGGCTCTCAGTAAGCTTGCAACTCAAAGAGACACCACTTACTTCAGAAAAGCAAATCCTCGCCGAGATGAGGACTTTTCTCATCTACTGCATCTTCTGCTCAAATCATCTCTTAGATGTACTGAAAAGTGAGCAGACATTTTCTCAGGGAAATTTACTTTGTTTTCTGCTGGATTAACAATAAAGAAAAACAATAATTTAAAAAATAAACTAAGAATGGTTTTATAATCATCAGTAAGAAATGTAATTACATCCTCAGACACTTCACAACATTTAAAGTGAATCATTCATTTTCGTTGAGAAATGCTTGATGTAAGGAGAAAAATAGAAATAAGAAGGACTATATTTACATAAACTAAGATCAAGAAAATTCAAATATATGCACATCAGGACAATTTTAGGCTTAGTAATAGAAACTTGTCAAATTATGTTTTCAACCAAGAGGACCCTTACAGTTCATGCAAAGTGATATCTGAACAGTGCTTCCAGTGTGGGTAACAGATGACTGACGGCAACCTTGGAACATTCTGTAACTTTATTAGCATGTATCCTGTCCATGTCAACTCCAATTAAGTTAGAAAGATATATTTGTCTTAAATAAGAATATGATTTACTAAATAAAAAACAAACAAAAAGACTTTATATATTTATGTTCATTTAGGAAAGTACCAGTAGTGATGTATTATTTTGAAGTATACAGTTAACATATTTGGAGTTATTTAAAAGTTATATTGAGAAAAATGTATTTTCATTATTGCTGTAGATGAGCATCTACATAAGACTGTTAAATTGATTGTTGTTTTATATCAAACAACTTTTATAATACGTATTTGTATTGTTATAATATTTTATAAATTTTAAGGAGTATGACAAAAAAGATATTGTAGATATTGAAGGGGGGATCTCTGGGAGGAGTGGGGGTACAAAAGGGAAACAAGAATGTGATTTAATTCTATTTACTTAAAATATGTTTTTAAATGTTAACAAATTCAGATAAATTGAAATCATGTAACTTTTCTCATCATAATGCAATAAAACTTTAAAAAAGAATATGATTTAAAATTCTCACAATAATATTGTAATTATTTTTATGCTGTTATTAACATTATTATATAAGGACCAAATACATAACCTTCACTTTATGTCCAAGGTAATATTCTTTTCCAATAAATTTTTTAATTGGAATTAAAATGTAATTACATCACTTTAATTAATTATTAATTAATTAAAATGTAATTATATCATTTTTCTCTTTCTCTTTCTTCCCTGCAACCCTCCATCATGCAACATTCCCTTTCAATTGACTCCTTTTTCTATTTATCTCCTATGAAGAAAACAAAACATTACTTAAATTTGACACTTTCAACTTATTTTCTCTGGTCATACATTAACTTCAAATGCTTTGCATGTCTGCTTATAGTTACAGAAGGGAAAATAGGAAAGTTCACATGTTGCTCAAGAACAACAGAATAAGTATTCTCTCTTCATCATCTCTATTTCAAAAGGATCAGTCATTTTTTAAGAGGAAAGAAAATACTAATTAATAAAATATCCTAGAGAAAGGAGAGATAACCTACTTAAATGGATCCATCCATCTATCAGGCAAAGATATATGTAAAAAGAAAAATAACTTTCCATGCCTCTTCCAAAATTTAACATCCGCAATAGTGTCTAGGTTTGGTGACTGCATATGGGATGGATCCCCATGTGGGACAGTCTTTGTATGGCCTTTCCTTCCATCTCTGCTCCACACTTTGTCTCCGTATTTGCTACTGTGAGTATTTTGTTCCCCTTTCTAAGGATCGAAGCACCCACATTTGGTCTTCCTTCTTCTTGAGCTTCATGAAGGAGCTGAAGGAGTGTACAATCCCATAGGAGGAACAATAGTATCAACCAATGAGATTCTCCAGAACTCCCAGGGACTAAACAACCAAACCAAGAAGTACACATGGAGGGACCCATGGTTCCAGCTGCATATGTAGCAGAGGATGGCTTTGTCAGGCATCAATGGGAGGAGAGGCCCTTAGTCCTGTGGAGGCTCGATGCCCAAGTGTAGGGGAATTTGAGGGCAGAGAGGCTGGAGAGTGTGGGTGGGTGAGGAATACCCTCATAGAAGCAGGGGAGGGAGGATGGGAAAGGGGATTTCAGTGGGGGAACTGGGAAAGGAGATAACATTTGAAGTGTAAATAAAGAAAATATCCCTTAAAATATTAAAAAAAAAAAAAAAGAAAAGAAAAAAAGAAAGGAAAGACCGGTCATTGGTGCAAATAGCAATCAGATGCTCATTTCTAATTACCACCATCTACTGAAATAACTATAGTTCTACGGGGAAATGATTCCAAGACTTTGCCAGCATATGTCTGAAAATGACTTGGAACATCTTGTGTCAACTAGGAGAAATGTGTCCACAGAATAAAAAAAAAAAGTTAAAAGGAGTCAGAGGTCAGCTTGAAGGAGCTCTTCCACCGGCTTCGGTAACTTGGCATGTAACCCTGAGCACCTTTATAATGCTCAGTTATAATGCAACGGACTATATTATGGAAGAAGTCAAGTCCCGGAAGTACACTTTAAATCATTTCTTTTAATTTTTGATATTATAATATAATTACATCTTTCCTCGTTTTCTTTCCTTCCTTCAAACCCTGCCATATACCCACTCTTTTTCCCTTTAATACCCACAGCCTTTTTTTATTAATTGTTTTTACATATATATGTGTGTAACCCTAGATACATAATTATAATCTGCTCTGCCTATATTATTTTGCATCAGTTCACTTTGATACAAGTCAAGGTGCAATTTAAGAAGTGGAAAAAGATGAACAGCTGTGGATTAGGAGAGGGAATACATTCAAGAGAAACAATGACATTAGAAAAATAAACAGTTGAAAACATTTGTTGTAATTGTTGATTCAAGCAGAATTTTTTCAGAAAACAAAATGTAACCTCAGTGTATCATCCCACAGTGTTTACACATTTCAAAAAAGACAGGAAAGAAATGCACAGAAAAGCCTGAAAGATACCAACTTCCCTAAATGACATCACTGATCCACTTACATCAAGCCCACACACTGTGAGAATGTGCACAGTGTGATGGCTTCAGTCCCACAACAGTCTCCTGACTAGCACATAATACGGATCCAGTCAATAGAATTCTAAAACTGAATACCAGGAAACCATTGACAAAATAATGTCTTATGTTCTTTCCTCAAAAAATTTCAAAAGAAAAAAATACTGTGAAAATATATAAAAATATTACAAATTTTATAATTGTTACCTTGTATTGAATTATTTCTAAAATAAATCTGCTGAATAAATTGTCCAAAATTTTAAAATAAAATTTGTGGTTTAGATGACTATATTACGCTAATATTAAATTATCTCTTTGGACATGTTACTGTGAATATGTATGAAAATGTTGTCCAATGAGATTAGTGAACAAGAATGTTCTCAGGGTACTGAAACCTAATTTCTATAACATATTCTTTAATCATTCAAAATTATTCTACATATCCAGAAATTTATATGGCAGATTTAGAAATTCATGAAGTAAAATCTGACAAATAGCAAGAGTTGTGAAACTCAAGTAGAAGACATAGGAATATTTTTCTTACTTCTACAATATTTTTATCTTTGGAATCATTTTAATAAAATAAAAGAATTAAAGGTGCTGATATTCTGACAGGCAAGAACCTTTTTTTCATGGAGAAATATTTATGAGGCAATCGATAGCAGTGAAAGGACATCAATTGTCTTTTCGTTTCCCTGTGTCCTCTTTTCCTTCCTGATACATTATACATTCTTCACAGTTTTTTCTGAAGGTGCTAGATTATAACTGATGATTCATTTCAGAAAGTTCATTTTCCCTTTTTCATTGGTTTTCTACATTTTTTACTAGTTATTTGATCAAAACAACGTGTTTTCGTTATGTCTGCCCTTGCCCAAGTCCTCCTAGATATGGCCCCTTCCTTTCCAAACCAACTTTTGTGCACTTTTATGTTATTTTAATTCACTAACTCTAATTTGTGCTGCCCTTGTATTCTTTGATGTATGCCTTTCCATTGGAGAGTGGTTAACTTACCAGAGGCTCCCTTTTTAAAAGACAGTCTCTTTCCCAGACCTGATTAGTTGGCATTGGCTCCTCAGTTAAGGTTGGAAGTCCATCTGTACTCCACTCTCAGTGGTGTGTTTTGTCTGGCTTTAGCTTATACAGCTCTTATGCATTTTGTTACAACTCCTGTGGACTCAAATATGTATCAGTTGCATTCAAAATAGTTTCCTTGTAATTCTTATCATTCCTTTTACCTCCTTCTTCAATGATCCCTGAGACTTGGGTAGAGAAGTTGTGATAGAGTAACCCCATTTAGGGTTGAACATTCCTCAGTCATATGCTCTACACCTTGAGCAGTTATGAATCTCTGTATTAATTTCTATCTAATAGAAATAGAAGCATCTCTGCTGAGACTTGGGAGATATAAATCTATGGGTATAAAGATAAGCTTAATTTCTTTTTTTGTAAAAAGATAGTAAAGACACTAAATAGACTTTATACAGTGTCAGAACACATCTTGAATGCACACCACAGACTACACATTCATTCATGCAAATTTTCAAGCATGCATACTTCTGTGTCTGAGGCTGACATGCACCTATAATACAGATTCAAGAAATATATTCAAAAATATCACAAGGGATTTTGTATTGTCACTGTGATATAATTCAGCTGTCTCAGGGCACTGGCCTAGCAGAAAATTATGTGAAAAGATTTTATTTTTTCTTTAAATCCCTGACAAGCCCCACCTCATTTTATCTTCATTACTGTGTCATTATCCTCAGTATACACATTTACTAAATTTCTGAAAATCAAGAATCTGCCATGCTTAAGATGCACATACCTAGCATGTCACCTGACTTCTCAAGGGTATAGTGGAACATTTGGAAGAAGGCATCTACTTCATGATTGACTCTGTTTTACTGCCCCAAACTCATCCATTCTATGAAACTAATACAAATCCTTATATCCTGCAGAAGAAATCTAACTTCCATTGTGCTTTCTGGATGCACAGTCACTTGTTCTCAGTTTATAGTCACTGATTTACATCTCAGCTTTGTAGTATTGTGAGATGGCTCAGCGGATAAAAGCACTGACTGCTCTTCTGGATGTCCTGAGTTCAAATCCCAGCAACAACACGGTAGCTTACAATCATTGATAATGAGATCTGTTGCCTTCGGAGGGTGTGTCTGAAGACAGCTACAGTGTACTTACATATAATAAATATATAGCCAGGCTGTGGTGGCACACACCTATAATCCCAGCACTTGGGAGGCAGAGGCAGGTGGATTTCTGAGTTCGAGGCCAGCCTGGTCTACAGAGTGAGTTGCAGGACAGCCAGGGCTACACAGAGAAACCCTGTCTCAAAAAACCAAATAAATAAATAAACAAACAAATAAATGAATAAATCTTTTTTAAAAATTGCGAACTTTTCAAAAAGGCATTGTGCTGTGCTCATGCCTTTGGATTCTAATCTGACTAGATGAGATATCTAAATATATAATTCGGTGTGTCCTCATAATGCCAACATCAGGTTCAAAGCCCAACACTTTGGCAGCTATGATGGACAGATTATGGGGTGACTTTCCTGACTTTTGCCTTCTGGTATTCATACCTTTGTGCACATATCTTTCTTTGAGTGAAACCATGATATGTTAACTTACTTTTATCCATTTCAACCTATGGCAAGGATTACAGGAGGTACATAGTTATGTATATATTTATATGTTACAAAAATCTGTTCATCATGAGGACAGACCATCTCCTTCCGTAGTTTTGAGAAAACAAACATTCATATATTCTGTCTCTATTTCCTTCAAATTGAAATATTTCCACCTGGAGGAAGAGGAGAAGCCCATAAGCCAAGGGAAACACATGAAACTTAGAGGCCCAGAAGGTTTGGCCAAAACAACCTTTGCCAAGGTTATATAACTAGAATTCAATTGCTGTAGAGATTACATCCTTTGTTTGCCTACTCACTAGCGAATTCCAGTGATGTAGCTTCTATGAATCTTCTCTCATTTTGTGGTGTGGCTATGAATGATACAACTCCCTAAAAACCACCATATCCTTGTAAATATCTTCACTGAACTCATTGATTTATTAATAAATAGATAGGAGGAACATTTTCACCCACCGCAGGTGCTATATCTTAGATGAGTAGACATCTATTCATATCTCCCCAGGGAAAACTATGCAACCTCATGCTTAGAAGCAGCCAATATCTGTTGATATGTTATTTTTGTATATAAATGAGTAGACTGCACTACTAAAAGCAAATCAATTATTAGAAACTCTGTCAACTCCACCTCTTGGGTCTATGAGCTGAAGATGCAGGACCACATAAGAGAAAGAACCATATCCACTGAGACTCCCCATATAGGAACCCTTGTAGCCATACAAACTGACTCCATTGAAGTTCCATTTATTTAACCTCTAGCACTTGATGTTGATGTGCCCAAGTAATCTGTATGAAGAGAGAACACTTTGTAATGAGGGAGATCCTCTGTCTCCTCTTCCTGCCTGCTTCTGGTTATTTAAAACAGTGGGAAGAAGTAACTTTCTGAATGGGATATTCCTGCATTTATACTCTAATGCAATGCAATCTCTTGGTGTGTTCCTGTGCAAAGCAGAAGAATGGCTTTGTTATTTTAAGTTCTCTGTAGGCCAATGGTTCCATTTGCTTCTGTCTTCAATTAGCCTTATCTTGTCCAACTCTCCCCCCCCCCACACACACACACATACATACACACTCAATTTGGGTCTGGAAATCTAATATGGCTGGTAAGGTAATAAAGGGAGGACAGACACAGAAACATTTACAGAAAAGCTAGGGTCTGATGGACTGTGCACAGTCTGATGGGGTGGTCCTTAACACATCAACAGCCCAGAACCTCAGCCCATTAAGTACAGCACAGAGGGAAGAGGTAACTAGTCTCAGTGGAAGGTCTCTGAGGTCAAGGAATTGGAGACAGTAAAAATATTGAGAAGAAATTGCTAAACTTTGTGTACACTGGTTAATTGTTCATAAAACTTACATTTAGACTAAAGAAAGACTTGGATGTTCAGAACCTGATCTATGTGAATAAACCTTGTTAATTTCCCATGGGTTTGAGTTATTAGTCCTTGTCATGACCATGGCAATGCCAAAAATACATATTTATCCATGACTTCACCTGGTCTTAATGCATTCACTTAATGCTCCCTCAGCAATCCACATTCCTTCTTTCTTAGGTCTTAGATGTTTATGATGAATTTTAACTTCTAGTCCATGGATGTTTGCTGCAATGCTCAACACTGAGAGAGAAAATCAAAACATGAGCCTTTGGCCTAGGTTATGTTATTATCCTGTTCACAAATTGGAAAAACTCAAGTCAGTAAGGACATCCCCTTGTATTGTGTCTTTCTTGAGTATTCTTTTTAAAGGACAAGCTACAATAAGAAGCCGCATTGCTTGTCTAGTAACATACTGAAATTTAGCAACAGGTCAGTCATGATCATTATCACCACCACCACCAGCAGCAGCAGCAGCACTGTTGTTAGAGGAGGAGGAGGAGGAGGAGGAGGAGGAGGAGGAGGAGGAGGAGGAGGAGGAAGAGGAGGAGTAGCAGTAGTAGTATTTTATATTTTTTCTTTGTTGGACAATTTTCTCCATGCCCTTAAGACATCTATGTTGAATGATAGGCATTCAAAGAGTACTGTAGTTAGTTGAAGCCATTCTTAGTTCAAAAGGCAAGCTCTCCAAGACCAGCATCCCCTAAAACCCAGTCCTACACATACAGGTCTCCACAAACTAATACTGCAAGTGAGAATACACTCATACTTTGGCATACAACTTTTCCTCAATCTTTCTCGTATTTTTCCCAAAGAAGCCAACATTGCTATCAGGGAACCAAAGGTATGTTTTCTAACCTTAATCTTAACCAAGGAAATAAATGTATATTTTATCTTATTTTTGAGATAGGTCCAAATCTCTTCAAAGCACCAACACACAACTACCTATTTTTTGTTTTATATTATACTATCCCTATTTTTTTTTACCTAATGGATGGTAATGTACCCTCAATATTTATTTTCTTTTTAACTATTAATTTACCTTTATTTACCAATTTTCTCTCGAGTGTCTCCTCTTCTGACTGACTGATGCCCATAGTCTGGTAGTCAGTGTTCAGCCATTACTCACCTCAACCTGCCTAACTTGTGCCTGATAACCTGACTCACAGAGGAACAGTTGATTGTGTTTCAAAATTTCAGGCAAAGCCACTGCATCTCACTTTTAATCTGTGAATTTCACATCTCACAAGAGTTTGTTCAGTTCCATAAACTCTTCATTCATTCATTTCTTCACCTGATTTTTCAGATACTAATTGATCTTTATGTCCCTTCAGAACATTGAAAGGACATGTGAATTAACAAGATTCATGTGCTTTCTTGAGACATATAATATATTATATGTACTCTAGATATATGTTATTTTTCTGCCAACTTCGAATAACATGAAAAAGAATAAAGAAGAAAATGAAATAAATCCAAAGTCCTTCAAAAGTATACAACACAGACCCATAGAAAATGAATCAAGAAGGAAATATACTATTCTAAAACAGAGGGAATTTTCTAAAACCTATAGATACAGAAGCCTCTCTATGGAACCATTTTAAAAGATAGACAAATATGAAAACAAAGTATCAAAGGGAACCAATGCCTTTGTAAAAGCCACATCTTTCTCATACATATTTTCTATGAGCAAAGAAATGTAAGTAGTCATTCTGTGTGTAAAGAGAGATCACACTAGAAAGGGAAAAACCTGGACAGGTAAATACCAACTAAATAAGGTTCAGTTATGTACTCCCCAGATGACATTTTGGCTCTTGCTGTTCCATACACATATTGTAGAGGCTCCCAAGAATGAGAGATCTTCTGAGTGATTAAGTTGCCAAGGAGGTTCATGCTGCAAGGCTGAGCCCCCTGGGACACAGGTCACTTGACTCAGTTTTCACAGAAGTCAGTCTTAAACACAGAAAAACATATCCACATTTTTTTTCTTTTTAAAAGTATTTTATCTCTTACTTCACTATTGGATTGATATTAAAATTGTTATTCATAGGAGATTACAATGATATACTGCTTAAAATAGCATATTTCAAATGCACATTTGTGTAGCATAATTTTTATGAATACATTATTTCCATCCCGTTGGCCTCTGTGCAATTAGTGTAAGTGCTGCAGTATATTTATCTTTTTAAAAAATTGTTTGCTATTACTTTACTATTGTTCATATTTGAGATGCTTACAGACAGTTAAAACAATATACATCATTGCTATATATTTTATGGTATAGAGTTCATCTATTTACTTCTGAAAGTATAACTACCCTTTATAAAACATGACAATGAAAAAATAAACAGATGGTTAAAGGCTTTTAGTAAAGAAGAATTAAGTAAGAAGAAAATAAAATATGCAAATGAAAGTAGAAGTTAGACTACTTAGTTTTTTACAGAACAAAAATATGAAGCTGAAAATGAGAAAATGGAAACAGCAGTGCTCATTTTTCTGCATATATATAATATATGTGTGTGTAAGTGGTATATACATACATAATACACACAAACACATAAATAAATAAATGTATGTAGAGTCGGATTTATTTTACTTGAAAGAAACGTGTGATTATCTTATTTTGAACAGAAGAAAACTAGATTTTGTGGGTTGTCACTGCCTCTGAAGGGGTGGTACCACAGTCAGGGAGGTACAGGTCAGAATTTTGGACCATGTTGATGTTTGATGAACATCCAATTTACCATTGCTTCAACTCTGAAAGTGATTTCTAAGGCAATGCTAAACTCTCTTCATTTGGAATTGTAATAACAAATTTCAACAACATAAAGAGAAATGTTTTCATTTTATTCAATGGTGATACAAAAGGAAAAATAAAATATTGAATATATGTTGCTGACTAATTCTAATTCTAGTTCTGTTTTATTCCAAAAGAAGATACATGGCAGTATAAATCCATAGCTTTAAGAATATGTTTCCTAATACTGTTTCAAGTCATAAGTAACTGAAAATACTATACATGGATAATTGGAGAAGAATGTTAATCATATAATATTTCAATAAAAAATGCAAAGCAAGATTTAGAGTCAAGTGCACAGTTTCCCTGCCAAACTCAGGTGGGGAAAGAGACCAAGAGGAGAAGCAGTTTCTTGGGGTGATGTGTCTGGTCAACAGCAACTACTTCTTGGTTTTAGCTCCTGGTTTAAAATTTCCTTTTTTTGTCTAGACTTTCAGCCACAGAGTGGGCTAATACCTTCCCAAGCATGGATTCCTCTTTGACCTTATGCCTCTCTATGAACTGGTCATATACACAAAACTAGGTAGCTGTCCCCCCTTTTTTGATTATTCACTTGATTTTATGTATGTATAGTGAACATTTAAGATATTGAGCCAAAGACAGTACTGGACAAAGAATTCTCAGATCCTTGAGAACTCCTTGATGCTGTTTAGTCCAATCTGCACTTAGAGTTTGAGGCAGTAGGTATTTTATTTTATTTTATTTTATTTTATTTTAATTATTTTATTTATTTAGATCTCAAATGTTGCCCTCTCCCAGTCACTATTCCAGAGTTCTTACCCTATATTCCCTTCCCTTCACCTCTGAGAGCCCCCCAACACACACACACACACACACACACACACACACACACACACACACACACATGCACATTCTCTCCCACAGAAGCCAGAAAAGGGTGTCCTCTGCTATGTATGTGCCAGGGGCTGCTGAACAGTCCATTTATGCTTTTTGGTTTGTGATTTAGTAACTGGGAGCTCCCAGGGGTCCAGGGTTGTTGATATTATTGCTCTTCCTTTGGGGATGCCATCCCTTTCAGTTCCTTCGATCCTTCCCCTAACTCTTCCATAGGCATCCCAACTTCAGTCCAATGATTGGCTATAAGTATCTGCATTTGTCTCAGTCAATTGCTGGTAGAGTCTCTTAGAGGACAACCATGATAGGCTCTTGTTTGCAAGCACAACATAGTATCATTAATAGCATTGGTAGTAGGTGCCTGCCCAAGGGATGGATCCCAAGTTGGGCAGGTCACTGATTAGCCATTCCCTCAATATCTGCTCCTTTCCCCCCTATATTTCTTGTAGACTGGAACAAATTTGTGTCCAAATTATTGAAGGTGGGTTGGTGTCCCCATTCATCCACTAGGGCCCTTCTAACTACTGGAGATGGTCTCTTTAGATTCTATCACCCACTTTGATTCCTGGAAACCTCCCACATCACACGCCTCTGGGACTTTCTAGTGGCTCCCCTCACAAACTAACCCCTACCCTAGGCAGCTGCATATTTCCGTTCATTCTCCAGGCCAGATGGGTTTCTTTCCTGCTTCCCCCATACCTGATCCTGCCCCACTTTTCTCCTTTCCCTCCCTTCTTCCACACAGTTTCCTCCCTCCCTCAGCTTCCCATGATTATTTTATAGATCTAAGTGGGTTAAAGTATCCTCACTTCAGACTTCCTTCTTGAGTGACTTCTTAGGAACTATGGGCTATATTATGTGTATTTTGTACTTTTTAGTTAATATCCACTTATCAGTGAGTTCATACCATGCATGTCTTCTTGGATCTGGGTTACCACACTTAGGATAATATTTTCTAGTTCCATCAGATTGCTTGCAAAATTCATGATGTCATCGTTTTTAACAGCTAGATAGTATTCCATTGTGTAAATGAACCACAGTTTGTGTATCCATTCTTCAGTTGAGGTGCATCTGGGTTGCTTCTTGTTTCTGGCTATTAGGAATAAGGCTGTTATAAACATGTGCCCTTGGGGTATGGTGGAGCATCTTTTGAGTATATTCCCAGGAGAATTGTAGTTGAGTTTTCAAGCAGAACTATTTCCAACATTATAAGGAAATGTCAGATTGATTTCCAGAGTGGTGTTACCAGCTTGCAATCTCACCAACCATGGAGGAGTGTCTGTCTTTCTCTATATCCTGGCCAGCATGTGCAGTCACTTGAGTTTTGAACTTAGCCATTTTGTTGGTGTGAGGTGGAATCTCAGGTTTGTTTTGATTTGCATTTCCCTAATGACCAAGGATGTTGAACATTTCTTTAATTGTTTCTCCACCATTTGGATCTCATCCTTTGAGAATTTGCTGTTTAGGTCTCTACCCCATTTTTAATTGAGTCATTTGTTATTTTAGAGTATAACTTCTTGAGTTCTTTATATATATATTTGATATTAGCCCTCTATCAAATTGATGGAGGTTTAGTGAGGAACATTTGCCAATTTGTAAGTAACCAGTTTGTTTTTTTGACAGTGTCCTTTGTCTCACAGAGCTTTTTAGTTATAAAAGGTTCCATTTATCAATTGTTGATCTTAGAGCCTGAGCCATTGGTATTCCATTCAGTAAATTGCCCGCCATGTCAATGTATTTGAGTGATTTCCCACTTTCTCCTCTATTATATTCAGTGTATCTGGTTTTATTATGAGGTCCTTGATCCAATTGGACTTGAGCTTTGTGCAAGGTGATAAATGTGGATCAATTTTCATCCTTCTACATGCAGACCATTTAGTTAGACAAGCAGGAAGAGCTAATACCAATGCTCCTCAAACTACTCTACAAAAATAGAACCAGAAAGAACACTACTTAATTCATTCTGTGAAGCCATAGTTACTATGATATCTAAACTACACAAAGACCTAAAAAAGAAAGAACTTAGAACCAATTTCACCTATGGACATCAATGCAAAAATACTAAATACAATTCTTAAAATATGAATCCAAAAACACATCAAAAACAGCATTCACCATGGTCAAGTAGGCTTCATCCCAGGGATGCAAGGGGTAGTTCCATATTAAAAAAAAATTAGTATAGTTCACTATACAAAAAACCTCAGAGAAAAAAATTACATGATCATCTCATTAGCTGCTGAAAAGCCTTTGACAAAATACAACACAAGTTCATGTTAAAAGTCTTGTAAATATCAGAAATTCATGGCACATACATAAATGTAATAAAAGCAATATAAAACAAATTAGCAACCAATAAGAAGTTAAATAGAGAGAAACTTGAATCCATCCCACTAAAATCAGAGACAAAACAGGTTGCCCATGCTCTTCATATCTATTCCATATAGTACTTGTAGTTCTACCTAGAGCAATAAAGACAACAAAAGGAGACCAAGCGGATATGAACTGGAAAGTAAGAAGTCAAGGTATCACTATTCATAGATCATATGCTATACATAAACAACCCTCCAAACTCTATTAGGGAACTCCTACAGCTGATAAACAACTTCAGAAAAGTGGCAGAATATAAAATTAACTCAAAGAAATCAGTAGCCTTCATTTTTAAAAATTTATTTATGTATTTCATGTATGTGGGTACACTGTTGCTGTCTTCAGACACACCACAAGACAGCATCAGATCCCACTGCAGATGGTTGTGAGCCACCATGTGGTTGTTGGGAATTGAACTCAGGACCTGTGGAAGAGCAGTCAGTGCTCTTAACCACTGAGTCATCTCTTCAGCCCAGTAGCCTTCCTTTATACAAATAATAAACAGGCTGAGAAAGATATTAGGGAAACAACAATCTCACAAGGGTTACAAATAATATAAAATATCTTGGTGTAAGTCTAACCAAGCGAGTGAAAGATGCGTATGACAAGAACGTCAAGTCCCTAAAGCAGCCAATCGAAGAAAGCAATACATATGTTTATTCTTGGTATGCTAAGAATTAACTTGTGAATGGTAACAGAGACAATCAAAGCCTTTAACTCACCCCTTTAAATAAGCCAGAGCTATGCCCTGAGAGAGGATGCAGTTGATAAGTGGTGCCTGGGGTTTGTAATGACAGTCCTTTTACTCAAGCAAAAGTTAACAGTAGTGATGAGTGCTGCACCTTGCAATCTCAAAAAGCAGATGCTGAGATGAAATCGGGTATTAATAATACCTTTTATCTATCAACACCTGTGAAATTGACGTTTAGAAGCAGGAGAGGGCAGAGGGAGAACTGAACAGTGTCAACACTGCCATCATCCACTGCAGTGCTCAGAGGGCCTGTAGCCTCAGGAATTTACTCATGACGATGAAAAGGTAAAGATCTTCCCTATTTCGATCAGAACTATCCAGTGACCTGGAGCGTCCTTTTATACCACATAACTATTTGCAGTTCAGGACAGTGAGTGAAGTGTTGACAGGCCCTCAAAACGCCTGATCTTCCCAGAATGATAGGTGTGATCCATTACAAGCAGGAGATTTAAGGAAGGAGTAATTGAATATACTGAAATAAAATTAAGTATCAAACTGAAGGAGGAAGTTGAAGAGGTAGATCAAGGTAGGGAGAGAAAAGTAACTTTAACTTGAATTCAAAGAACAAAGTGGAGGAATTGTGGAGGAATATTTCCCCATCCAACATTGTTTTTTTTATTTTAACACTGCTGCTCTCAGAGATTATATTGAGATTTTAAGATTATTCTCTAGGCATTTACCCTCCTTTGGCTTCATATTTCCCAACATGACTGATTGAAATAAAGTAGCTTTAATTTTTTTTTTAAGCCAGGCAGTGGTGGTGCATGCTTTTAATCTCAGCACTTGGGAGGCAAAGGCAGCCAGATTTCTGAGTTTGAGGCCAGCCTGGTCTACAGACTGAGTTTCAGAACATCCAGGGATATACAGAGAAACTCTGTCTCAAAAAAAAAAATTAGATATATGTCATAGCTGCCAGGCAAGCTCTCTGCCAGCAGAACCAGTTGAGAGGGAGAGAACCCAGTCCAGCCCAGCCTCTGGGTGCTGAGCAGGATGGTGAGTGTCACTGCTCACCCAGAGCCGGGATTCTGTCAAAGTAGGAATTCGTTTTAATGCTTAATGTATCAATCTTCTCTTTATAAAGGGCTGAGAGAGGAGGTGGAGTTCTCTGCTGAGGTGAGATGACATAGGGGGAGGGGAAATTTGACTAAGGGTATGGGGTGACTGGGGTGACTGGGGTGACTGCCAGAGCCAACAAAATTACTCTACATCAGCAGTAGCTAGGCAAAGGCAGGCTTAAGCAGGTTGTGCTGAGTCACTCTAGTATAGAAGTGACTGAGACAGTTTACAAAACTCAAGCCAGGCTCGAGTTTGTCCTTAAGGCCCAAACCGGGGCCAAATAGGCCCAACAATAGTTACTTTTTGTTATTGTTGTTGCTTATAATAGGACACTATGACCACAGCAACCTATAGAAGAAGAAATTTGTTTGGGACTCAAACTTTCAGAGGACTAGGGTCCAGGATCAACAGGGCGGGGACCCCTGCAGCAGGCAGGCAGACAGGTATGACACTACAACAGTAGCTGAGAGCTTTTATCTTGATGCAGAATCATAAAGCAGAGATGGCTAACTAGGAATGATGTAGGCAAATGACATACAGCCTCCAAGCCCAAACCTCCTAATCCACCCTCAAAGAGTTCTACCAAATAGAATCCAGCTATTGAAATATATAAGCCTCTGGGGACCATTCTCATTTAAATCACCCCCGTAGAGAACACAGTATGATTAAGAAGGCAAAAAGATCTGCCCAACTTACTGTGTGAGTTGTACCATACACTGGCTGCATCCCAAGCATCCTGTCATTTTTCCTTTGCTCTTAGTGGAATTTACAAAAAAATGATAAGCAAACTTACTCCCATGCGATTTCAGTTCAGTTCAACTGTCCTCCCTTAATGGCAGAATCAAGACAAGGCTTATGGCAGACTTACCACCAGTTGACAGTCAGTGCAAGCTTGTCATATTCTCAAAGAGATACAAAGATACCAACTGAAAGGTTGTTTTTTTTTTCCCTTACTTTCTGAATCAGATTCATTTCAACAAAAAGGTACAGAGAAACCAGCATACACAAGAATGCTTTGAATGTATTGTACCTGTATTTTACCTCCCTTTTTAAAGTCTCCCTTATATGTATAACCAAAACCATACTCATAATTTCTTAGGGGATATACCATTTTGGTGCCCTTCCAGGGATCAGTCACACATTCCATAAACAAAGGGGCTTTACTTATAAATTCTCATTTATTCCACTAAAATAAGGAGGAGAATTTAATGATTCCAGGGGATAAATTAGAAAAGGAAAAATGGGTTGAAAGGTGATTGACCATACATTCTCAGTGTCCTTGATCAATGCTAGGCATGCATCAGTTACAACTTGTTTTATGTGGAACATCATAGGACGGATATTTGTTGCGTGAATGAAACAAAGAAAGTGGCTTTACAGGAGAACTGGAAAGCATTTTCAGCAAATAAATAAACTTCTTAATGATCATAAACACTTCAGGAAACTATTTTGCTCTTCTCAAAATGGATACGATGAAGTCTTCAAACCAGCTTCCTGGTTCTGGGGAAGTGAGTGGGTGAGGCTGGAGATGAAGCGCCTGGTCCTGGGGAGGTGAGTGGGTGAGGCTGGAGATGCAGCTGCCTGGTCCTGGGGAGGTGAGTGGGTGAGGCTGGAGATGCAGCTGCCTGGTCCTGGGGAGCTGA